>JAXGGA010013290.1:0-35781 GCA_038373865.1 Uloborus plumipes | reverse complement strand
AAATGTTGAATCGAGGTTCTATTGCATTAATTTCAAAAGGAAGCGTACCTTTGCACTATTTTGTAAATTAAATTCCTTTATAACTTACTTGTAATGCAGTTGTCTTCCGTGTTATAGTCACATGTTAGCTTATGAGGGTTGAATGATAGATTTCTCGGACAAGGAACTACTTGGGATTTTCCGCCTTCGCATCGGAGAAAGGATGTGCAGTCTTCTTGGACGACATATATTCCATCCGGATAAGGACATATTTGTGCAGTTACGAAACCACTTGAAGTTACTATTGAAAACGAAAATTATTAGTACACGTAACTGAATTAAAATCAAAAGTGTTTAAATTTCATTCATAAATAGTGCTACATTGTAAAATAAATAAATAAAAAGAAAATGCAAGCAGTACTACTAGAAAATATATAAGAAACTAGGATTCCTTAAACTTTTTTATTGATACAGTTCCTTCTTAACCCTTATGTCCTGTACTTGGAAATACCGCTTACATTATTTTAATATTATGAATCCAAAATTACTAGAATGCTACTGGTCCTTGAAAGTACAATTCCTTGTATTTGTTTGAGAGTTAGACAGTTGGCGTCAGCGATCGGAAATACTGTAACATTTTTTCGCGAAACCGCCGTCGAATCTGCGCACGCGCCAAGTCTCTTCTAACTTTTCGAAATAGGGGGGAAATGCAACGAGGAAGTAGTAAACGAACAAAAAACTGAAGGCATCGGGAAGTGCGCATCCTAAACCTATCTCCCCTTTTTCAAATGGAAGCGTTCCTGGCTGCCAGACGCACAGTGCGCAAACAGAGAGTAGTTTTCTTAGCCGCTAGTACCGGTTCTAGGGACTAAGCCACAGTGATTGTCAAAATTTGTATACATATGTTATTCGATGCCTTTTCCAAGAAAACCAAGAAATAATGCATAAAAATTCATTTGCAAATTAATTCAGGGCATAAAGGGTTACGTGGCGTTACTTAAAAAAAGAAGCTCTATCCTTGAACCATAAGGAAGAGCTGTGACATTACTACAGGGGAGGAAAAACTGTAGCACTACTAGACAACCTCTAGGAAACTGATTACTTAAACGGTGCAGCTAACGGTGCAGCTTCATTTTAAGTAAAGCTGACAGAGTTACTACAGGAACTGTAGAAGCTGCTCCGTTACTTTTGAAGTCCAGTTTTTTAAAAGATCTAGTAGTACCTAATACAGTTTCTTTCGTGTAGAAAATTAAATGAACCTCCACTTTACTAGAGATTTTCCAGTTCCATTGCAATTCTTTCTTTTCTTTAACAGTGTAATTTACCCCCTTTTTTTTTTGAAAAGAATACAAGCATTCAAATTCATCAGCTTTTAAGTACTACGTTATTAAGTAACTTACAATTTAGATTCGTGTTTTTTTCTACTAAAATAGCGTGAAATGGATATTGTTCAGCAAAGCGTTAAGGCTGTTTATGAGTCAGTTTTTAAAATGTATATAAATGAAGGATGCACGAAAACTGGAGCCAAAAGGCATTATTTTATCCTGTTCAAACCAGAGGCTAGTACTGTAGTTACGAAAAATTAGAGCTTCAATAGGAGGCTAGACATTTTTTGGAAAATAATTTTCTGGAAAAAGTTGCGACTTGCAATGACGGGATTCTAAGGAAAAAATTTATAATCATTGGAGATACTTAAACGGACAGTCTAGCTGGGTGCAGAATATCTGTTGTTGTGATCGTCCTTAAATTTATTGTTTACTTACTAAATGTTGGTTTGATAATATGACATAAATACGAGCGCATATATCAGCTCAATATGGTATTGACTCTTTATGAATCATTCTTTTCCAGTTTAGTCTTTAGGGAAGTAAGTTTTATTTTTGGAATTAGAAACCGGATATAATTTGAAAATGAATTCAAATGAAACCAATAATGAAGAAAACTTACCAGCAAAATGTGATGTATTCAAATATGTGCAGAAAAAAGAGAACATTTACAGGTGTTTTTGATTCATCTAATGTGATGTGAAAAGAAGCCGTTCTTGCGAAGCGAAGCGTGTGAAGAATGCTTAGAAATTAAAGGATATTTGACAACACATGCGTAATTTCTTTGAGCAGAATGAGTTTAATGCATTGTAAAAGAATATTTGATTAAAAATTTTACAAAGCATGAAAATAGAAACATTCTACAAAATAAGTTTTTTAAATCGGCATTGCGTTGCTCATTCCGTACTTCGGATGAAAATAAGTAAACGGTTATTGCCAAGCACATTTTCTACCATAATAACAAGCAACATTTTCAAGCTCCCTCCCCCCCCCCCCTCCAAAAAAAAAAAAAGAACCAACGTTAAAGGAAAAATGTCCTTTTAATTTTTAGTTTAAAAATTGTCAGAAAATACGGTAAGATATCACAGCTTTAAGTATAGGATTGTGAATATTTACAAGATAACAAGTACTGATTATAAAGCAGTAGCTAAATTCTAACGCAATGGAATTAACCTATCTTATTCAACCTTACTGAAAGATGTCAGACAGAAAAACAGGTTTCGAAACTAAAATATGACTATCTATTACATTGTGAACCGACAACTTGTTTTACGTTTGTTTAAAATATGTGTTCAAAAATTAAATGGCTAGGTCTGTCTATTGTAACAATAAAAAGCATATTAGGATGAACAAAAATAAAGCTTTTAAATAGAGTAATTGAGAGAAAACCTTTCAAACTTAATTGAAGCCTTTTCTTTTGTATTTTGATTTTGAAAAACTTGACTAATTAAATAACTATTCAGGTCAAATTCAAGGTAAAAGATGTATTAATATGCAAGTTGCATTTGGCTATTATGTTATCTGTAAGAACTTCACTCAAATATCTTATGATTCATTTATTTTTTATTTTTAACTACGATCAATCCAGTTCTTATCTCTGACACACTGTTTCAAAACTGCTTAATATCGAAGAAAAATCTGGGAATCTTAATGAACTTTTACGCAATATACTGAACAGCTTACCGATGAAACGAATTTCAAATTTAAAAGCATCATTTTTAAAAAAAAGTTATATTTCTCTTTGAACCAAAACTGATATTTTCTACAATACGAGACCCGCTTTATTTAGTGACTTTTTTCATCAAAACATGAAGGACTAGTTTCAAAAAAAAAAAAAAAAAAAATAGTTGACTGCTTAATATAAACTGATCACTCGAGTTGCTTGACTCACGAAAAAGCCTTACTGGTAAACAATCGTTTAGAGTTAAATCTAATTCATTGTATTAAAAAAATCTGTATGCATGATCTAAGCTTAGGTTATTCCGAAACAGATTCACTTTTACAAAATTTCATTTAAAAAAAGAATCACAAGAAAATATTTAAAAAATATTTATGTAATATTGCAGTTTGTGCCTTAAGAACGAATTTACCAGATTCTCAAATTTTATTCTATCAACCATCTTCTAATAAATATATTCCCATTTAAATCATGGATCCCTTATACAGTTTCATCTCCATAATAATTCCGATAATTTGTAAAAATTTACCTTATTTTATGAACTGTAAGATGCCTGAAAACATTTAGAGAGGAATTTGTGTGAATAAAAACGTCGAGTCAACTTTAAATCCGAATTATTTTTTTTTTACTTTTAAGTAAAATAAATACATTAAAGCATTCCAAAATATTAAACGAATATTATTCTTGTGAATAATTTGTTATTTTCATGGAAATTGTTTAGAAACTTTTGGCGAATAAATTATTAAAACATTTTTACAATTATGGAATATTGTTTGAAAATAATAAACTGCGGACACATCGAATTCTGAATGTATTGTATTTTATAGAATAGTTCTTTGTATTTTGGTGATATAACGCTTGCTAGTACCAAGAAGTATTTATTGACAATGTTTTCTCCTCTGAAATTAATTTGAAAATCATAGGTTGAAATTTCAGATTGAACGGTTAAATTTCAAACTCAAAATGATGAATATAATCTCGAAGTAAAAACAAGCACATGGCAAAGAGTTCAGCGTCATGATTGCGTTGTTGAAATAAACATACTAAACACGATTAGTTGTTGGTAATAAAATTCCTCTTTGGCAGTTATTTAAGAACATTGAAAAATTTAGGATAACAATTGTGATGCATTAGCTTTTCAATTAATGATTGTTTAATTTAAATTTGAAAAATCTATACTATATCATAATTGCAAGTCAAGTTTTATTTCTTTAATTACTAGGTAGCTGAATAATTCAAAAACAAGCAACTTCGAAAATTCGAGCTTCAAAACAACTTGAAGGCAACAAGCTTCAAAGCTATTATTTTATTACAATGTAAAGAAGTTTGAAAACATAAAATGTTGCCCTACCAGTATGCATAAAGGTTATTCAGCACACACGCGCGTTCTTCCACACACATACGCGCAAACACACGCGCATACACACATACATACAGACAGACACATATACATAATATAATCCATTGATATTTATCTATTATAAACATAAAAAGTTTCGAAGTATCCGAAATTCCACTTGTAGGTGGTGTCTTTTAAAATAAAAGACATATTTATTAATTTGTTGCAAGTTATTTATACAATCTAATTTGCTATTACAGTTTAAAGAACTATATTACAAATAATCGTAAATTTATTTTTTATATCAAACCGGAGTAACTTACGTGTTGATTGGCAAACTAGAGTTAAGAGAAAATTAATTGTTATTCCCATATCTTAACATGCGACTACGAACTTCTGCAAATTATTATTAAACCAGAAGGACCATAATCCCCACGCGTTCCTTGCCGAGTTCCAAGAGTAAAGAAAAATTACACGGTGGTCATTGAATTTAGAACTGAACCGAGTTGAGGTGCACGGATATCCGTTCATTAGGAAGTACGGAGTTACTAATATAACGAAAATCGTTCAGATGTCATAATTCGAAGAAAGAAATGAGAATAAGGAAACCTTATTCTAATTCATATATATCTTTTGTTGTCCATAAAATTGAGGCTAAAAGGAGCCTCAGTGGATATGAGGTCTTGGGTTCGATTCTCATTTTGCCTCGGTTGTTTTTTCCTTCACTTGTTATTGTAAAATCCTTCCTGTATTTGTCCGGAGGCAAGGTACCTGGTACGCACACGTAGTAAGTACCTTATGTATGTGAAGCTGATTAGCTTCTACATAAAGAAAAACATGAGGCTAGAAAAAAAAATCTAATTTTAGCATCATAAAACAGAGAGTGGTAAAAATATCCCCAAATTGCATCATTTATATCTGGATAAAAATTTGAAAACTTATTGTCTAATACGTAAATTATAATTGAATGAGCTACACTTTTTAAAAAAAAAGAAATACTAACAAACTCCTTTTAGCAAATTAATATGGATTTTCATTTTTTTAACAACTTGCTATATGCGAAGCTTCTCCAGCATCAAAAGTGGCAGGAATCACCACCTCCTTACTGCGCGCAGGCTGCTGTCGGAGCAGATGGTGCCTGGCCTCTCAGTCAGCGCAGCCCCATTTTTTTTTATGTATTAACGTTTCTTGTCAAAAACTAAAATCTAAAATTTCTCTAAGCTGTGTGATTTTTAATTCGAGTGTGTAGTGTGTTTACTTCGAACTTTGAATGTCTTGGGCTTGTATCTTCGTTTGCTTTGAGTTGGAACATGCGCAGCGTTAATTTGAAGATTCCTTATTTTTTTTAGATATTATTTAAGTTATGAACTTGAAGAATGTCAGCATGGGAAACAGTTTGGAAGATGGAATCTTAAACGTTTCCGCCGTAAGAATCACGAGTGAAAGAAAAAAGGAGTAAAATATGTTGATGATAAGCAGTTGGACTTAAGTGCATAAAAATGGATTTTAGTGATATTCTCGTGATCCTGAACTGCGCAACACAATTTTAATTATCCTTGGAAAGCTATAATCCAAAAAAATTTAAAAAAATGAACAACTGTAAAAGTGTTATTGACAAATGTAAATACAACACTACGCCATGTTGGAGGTAAGTTCACATTATTTTCCTGTTTCTCACCTTAAGTTATGTTTAAGGCTACAGTGGACAAATAAAATTGATTTTTTTCAATTATTGATTTATATGTCTAAAACTTTATGTGCTTGTATTATTGTCTTTTTACTACATCTAAAAGCATGAAAAACACAAATTAGTGCAAAAACAATGAATACTTTTCTTCAAATTTCAAATTTAAATATTTTTTTAACAAAATTTCAAAACGTTCCAGGCGTCACAATTTTTTTTCAAACTTTGAATTTCTACTTAATTTCCAATCATTAGGCATGATTGCATAAAACAATGCATTACATGCAATGTTTTATGTGATAGTTTATAAAAGATGGCGGAAAATGAAAATTTATATGCTTTTTTTAACTGAAAATTTTTATTTTCAGCCATCTTTTATAAACTATCTCATGAAACATTGCATATAATGCATTGTTTTATGCAATCATGCCTAATGATTTGAAATTAAGTGGAAATTCAAAGTTTGAAAAAAATTGTGACGCCTGGAACATTTTGAAATTTTGTTAAAAAAATATTCAAATTTGAAATTAAAAAAAAAAGTATTCATTGTTTTGCTAATTTGTGTTTTTATGCTTTTAGATGTAGTAAATATACAATAATACAAGCACACATAAGTTTTAGACATATAAATCAATAACTGAAAAAAATCAATTTTATTTGTCCACTGTAGCCTTAACATAAAATAATTTTCAATGTGTAGTGGCAAAATTTAAGATGTTGGTATGATATTTTTTTATTGCTATGCTTGAATCAAAAATTCTATTTCTCAAAATTTTGAACTCAATTATTAGGAGGATTTTTCAAAATAGAAAGACTAATAATAAAAATAATATCTGAGGAGTATTGAAGGACATCTTCATCACAAGTATTAGGCTTTTCCTGATTCAAACTGTTTGGTTCAGAATTATATTTTCTGACTGTTTTGTTGAAATGATTCGTTTTTTAAATTAGCGTAAAACAACACATTTTGAATTAACTATTGAAAATAAAAACGTTGCAGTATAAAATGTTTACAGTTTTGAGATGAAAACTTCTCACTTTGATACATGCTGTGAAGTACATTTTAAGTCAAAGTAGATCTTGAATAATAAAAAAAAAACCTCTTTAATTGAAGTTTAAAATTTTATGATTTACATCGTCTAGGCTCTAGAACTTATTGGCAATTAGCCAAGTGTAATTTTTACGTCAGTGTATATGTGGACTCGTTTCAGAATTCAGCTTTTGAGAATAACTATCGGATTTGAACATAAGTGCCATAATTTACAGTCCCTCTAATCGTGGCAATTCTGGTATGGGAATAGTATTGATGAGTGTACAAAGGAATGAAAAAAAACGCCATTTCAAAACGTGTTCTCATGTTTCGTAAAAAAAAAATTAAACTCCGTCCAGAACTAAGTGAGCCTACTTTCTCATATACCAACATCGACATTCCAGCAACTGATCAACATTATCTTATTTTTATAACTGAAAATGTATCCCCTCATGGAGATCTTTCGAAGAAAAAGAAGTGTTTTCGAATGTGACTGTTCACTCAAAAGTTATCAGTGGGATAGATTTTTTGATCTGTTCAAGATTGAACGAAAAATTGCTTGGACCAAAAATTTTAATACGTAGCTGAGGAATCCTTACCCAGATTTTTAGAAGTAAAAAAAGTTTGTTAAAATCCGACTGTTCACTCAAAAGTTATGGAGAAAGAGGGTGGGGTACATACAGGCCAACAGGCACGTATTTTTTTTTTTTATCTCAAAACCCTTCTTTTTAGTTTTGAAGTTGTTCGATATATATATATATATATATATATATATATATAATTATTTAATTTATTTTTGACATTATTTTTGGACCTCGCTACATTTTTTTAAGATGCATTAATCCACTTTTCAATGATCGAAATTGATAGAGGAAGAAGTTCAATTGGTAAAGTAAAACCACGGTGAGATGGCGGATGGACTAGAAGCGAAAACGGGCCGCTTCATTTTTAAAAAGGTTGGATCTGCAAGAACACGTAAGCAGAGAAGTCACGCTTTTTCTTTAAAACCATTTAAGCGCCATTTTTTTCTTTACGACCCCTTAATAATTTGTTTTATCCCTCCAAGTAATTAACTTAAACATTTTTAAATCAACTTGAGCTAAATAATTAAGTTCCTAATTTTATTGGTGCTGTTTTCCAAAATTCGGGACTGTGAATTCCCCCAGTAAAATATCTAAAAGCGGAATTTTACGCCGCGGCCGCTCAAAGGGTTAATGCAACATACTTCAAAATTAAGTGGTCCGTTTCTGCTTCCAGCCCATCCGCCAACTCTCCGTGGTAACAATCACCATGATGGTATTGATACGAAACTGAGACTCTTCTCCCAATCTACTTTTTTCAATGGCTGATTATTATACCTATTTTTTAAATGAAGATGGAATTTCGCGACGGAAGTTATGGATGTCCATGAGAAACGCACAACAAAGTTTGAGTTTAGGGAAGAAATTGTTTTTGAATGTCATATAGCTTTATAGCAATCTTTTACTATAGCACTATAATTGACTAATAATTTTTATCAACTCTAACTAAGCAGTCTCAGAGTTACGTGTAATTGCTGACACATCACGTGATCTTTCGTCATGATCTAGGAAAAGAAAAACAATATAGGTTATTTCTTTAAAAACATAAAAAGATAGATAATCAGGCTCTTATCTATTATTCCTTGCTTTCAGCAACTGATAAAATACAGAAGCAAATGGATTGCAAGATTAAAAGATAGCGATAAAAAAGTTTTATTTCGTTTTCCTCCTAAAATGAGATTTACTAATGAAAATGTGATGGAATGGCTTTGACAAATTAGAAAATTCATTAGAATAATGCTCACAATAAACTTACATGAACATTTTAAAGGCTGTCAGGCATAAAATATTCCATTACTCATTTCTTCTAAAAATTGAAATTTAGATTGGAGCTTTATTCTGGGATAAACATGAATAATAATTAATTAAATAAATTTATAATGTGTAAATGTTTGATTGAATAAATTAATTTTTATGAGAAAAAATAGGGAGCAATGCATATTTAAGCGCAAATATTCGTTTTTATTCAATGAAGCTTAAAGAAGCATTTATTAAAATTTTTATGTATGAGATAAACTATTATAATGTCCCCTTCTACTTGAAATTCTGATCGGGATAAGTATTTAGGTTCAACATTACTTAAATTAACGCTATGTTTATTAAACTCAGAATGTGGAAAATCGCCTTAGAAATATTAGATTTGCCAAGTAACAGTAGTTTCGTCATATTCTTTTATATTTCAATCATTAAGTTAAGCAACCAGTCAGTAAAGCCCTGCTCCTGATCAAACAAACTCAGTAAATCATTTATGAGACTGCATGATGTAATAATACGATGTAATGTCCAATTTTATATATTCTTGAGATTTAAGGCAAACTAGCAGGTAAACTTTAAAGAGTGTACTTATTAATTTTGCAAAATCTGAAGACATCTCGTAAACATTATTTATCCCATTGCTTTTGTTTTTTTTTTTGATATAAAAGTGATAAATCTGCAAAACGTTAAGAAGGCGATTTTGTAGCCAACGCAAAAACCTTGGGAAAATGGCATTTTGCAATTTCGAAGAAATAAGAGAAATACACATAACAGAATGAGTATCATGTTAACCAATGATGTAAACAAAACTGCCTACGAAGTTTTAACGAAAGAGGAGCCTTTACCAGATATTTAAGCAAGAATTTTTGCCCTGACCTAAATGGGCCTACATTCCCGCAAATCGACATCGCCATTCTACTATCTGATCATTTGTCTTTTAATTATATAATACTGAAAATGTGTGCTCTCGCCGAGATCTTATGGGGAAAAAAAAGTTTGTTCGAATTTT
Source organism: Uloborus plumipes (assembly GCA_038373865.1). Classification (NCBI taxonomy): domain Eukaryota; kingdom Metazoa; phylum Arthropoda; class Arachnida; order Araneae; family Uloboridae; genus Uloborus; species Uloborus plumipes. Next base: position 25,902 of record JAXGGA010013290.1, on the reverse strand, counting down.
GAGAAATCCTATATATTTTTTGCACATTTTCTACCTTTTTATAATATTCTTGTTTGTGTTTTTTTTTGTAAATAAAGAAATGCACTTTTCAAAAATAAACAAATAAATAAACTCTCTTGCTGAGCTTTCTTCTTAACCCATTTATGCCCAAGTTTTTTTTAACAATTTCTTTTCAATTTTTATTTGCTTAAAATTCTTACTTGGAATGGTTTACATACATTTTAGGCGTAAAATAGATCGCCGTTGCCATATTTATATAGTTATTTAACGTCCTGTTTATGGGCCACTAGGCAGATATGTACGCTAAATTCGACCTTACTTGACTTTACTTTTGCAAAGTAACATTACAAAAGGCATCTGTGATCAATTTTAAGTAAATCACGTTAAAATAGTTTAGTTTTATAAAAAATAAGTTCGCGAAAAACACTTACTTTCTGTGGCCACCCATGCTGGATCTTTGCTTGACTGATTTGTCTGAAAATAGCTGCCAATAAATAAACTCTGATGTCCAAATAGTGGCTCTATCTGGTTTTCTCAAGAACGGCTATTTAACTTGTGAAAAACAGCTTTAGTAAAAGGATATAACCATTACAATTTTTTGTATGCAGTAACTAACAAGCGTTCCGTTTTTAGGCTACTGGGCATATGTGGGTTAATCAAAATTAACTGTAGAAAAAGTATTTTAAATTCATCTATTTTTATTTCTGCTGAGAGCTTAAATTTAACTCCTAGAACTAATAAACAAAAGTTCGCAATTAAAAGGGAAAAAAACTAATCCCCAATTTAAAATAAATTATATTTAAAACTCCTTTTCTTTCATTTTGGCGTTGATTGCATGCATCATTCAACAATGAAACATAATTACAGGAACCTTAAACGATCCCTAAAGCTTTTCAGATGATGTAATGACCTTGTCAACTAGTGTGGCTAAGCATTATACAGGGTTAATTGCGAAAAGATAAAAGAGTCGCACTGTGATGGGAAATAATTCCGCTCAAATGACGCGAAGTGTTTTCTTTTAAAATCAGGAAGTAAATTGTACGAAGGTCTTTCCTATATTTAAGGTAAAAAGACTTGAAGGAAAATTATTTGGCACCTAAAAGTTCATGAAGTATAAAAAGTTACTTTTGAAGATTTGCTTCCGGAATGACATTTTATTTTGCAGTTGCATAAGAGTTATTTTATTTGGAGAATTTAACAGAACAATTATAATTTTGTCGTTGGTAGAGAAATAAGTATATATGAAGTCAGTACTTCTTAAGAAATGCTTCCTGAACTCCTAAGTGGTAGCAATGCATTGTTAAAGATTCCTCAGCTCTCGCTAAAATAAAATTCCATAAGTCATAATGGAAAAATGCCATAAGTATTACTCAGGGTAAGAAAGTATGTATAGAGCTGTTCCTGTGCATTAATCTAAGCGTCAAAGGAAAAGGGTGGCAGCCTTCATTCCTCTTATTTATCCAAAAAAGACATTAAATAAAATTGAAAGTAATAACAAGAAGAAAATTCTAATATATTTTGGCTCTGATAGCTTGAGGTATGACCTTGAGAGTTTTATTTTGGTCGATGAGTGCAGAGACAGAGGAAAGGTATGGGAGTCGAGTCGGGTTACTTACGGTGACCTCAAGTTCTGAATACTAAGCTTACCCAGTGGCAGGTGAAGTTTTTCCGGGCCCTTATTTTATAAGAGAAAATTGCAGTTTTTTAAAAATTGGTTACATTGGTTATAAAAATGTTTAAACTATCATTAATTTATGTTAAAATAATTACACCCCACGTATTCATTTCTTTATATATAAATTAATGAAACGTTTTTCCCTTAGTAAAATCTTACACACACATTATCATTGTCTCTCAAAGAAATCAATAATGTTAAGAGAATGTTGACACTTGAAAGTTCAGGTTTGGTGAAATATATAATAATAATTTCTAGGGGTGAAAATCTAATAACTATTATCCTTAACACTAAAATTTGCCAAAATCAAAAATTATATATAAATATAAAAAGGCACTTAACTGTATTGACTTCTGAGAGAGATTATGTAAATCATTGAAATGAACAAATGTTTACTGTGTAAAGCAGAGTAACAGCCCCTAAGCAAGGGCTAAGGCAGGAATGAGTAGTACCGTACCAAGTGCGGGGGCTCGCTGGTATTCTAATTTCACATTAGCTGCCAGTTTTTTCGGCTCTCTTTGTTCTATAAGAGGATTTTTGCCTCCAACTCGGCCACTTTCGTATTCCATGCTGATGAGTGCATAATAAGCACGAAACTGCCGTCCATGGATCGAAATAACCGAGTTGGCGGTGTATTACATGTTTACTGGTTTTAGTAACTGTTTCTACCTGTAATCGATCTAAACATTGTCTTTACAAAAAGAATGGATTTTCTTAGAGAAAAATCGAAGAAATTTTCCAAAACTGAACGGGGCTTAAGGTTTGATGATTAGACAAGATAATTGATACCATAGACATAAATAAGATATTTATGTGAATGAATTAAACTATTTCTCTCGGTGCGTTAAAAACGCGAAAAATTCGAACATGATAATTTAGTTCGTTATTTTTTCAAAGAACTTGAATTTTAGACATTTATCATCTTCCGTCCATTTTATTTTCGATTTCGGGAGCGGGGGGAGGGGCTTCATTTTTTAAGCACTTTCTCATGTTCATATGGGGCCCCGTGCTCAAAAGGAGTCTTGAATGAATCAAACTGTTCCATAAAGACGTACAAATGATGATAAATTCGATTATTATAAAAACTTTCTCACTACAGTACACTGGTCTTCTGGCCGGAAGCCACCTTTGGGGTGGAAAGTTTTCCGGGGAGTCATCTGTAAAGTTTCGAAATAAAGTCGAAAAATGCAACTTTAGACACTTTCAGTAGTGTTCATAACTACAATTTTGTTTTTCATTGGTGGAGACAGCCCTAGACCCCCCCCCCCCTTTCTCTTTGGATACGCCACTGCTTGCTATGACTCTTCTTAAACTCAGCGCCGTGAAGAAATAAATATTAATTTGCAGTAGAGCCGAGCTGTAAATCGAATAAAGACTGTGATTTGATGTTATTATATGCTTTGAAATAAGATAATTCAGGAATACCAGCAAATTGCAAAATAATGTTTAGTTTTTGTTCTGCTGCTACCCGCTTGAAGCATTTAATGCTCATTATAATAACTTTAAATTTCTTGTCAGATTTACTTAGGACAATAATTTCACTCGGTAAATTTTGAAAACAACAGAAATAATGTTTTCTTACTTAAAAATAAACGATTTTTTAATTTCTTTTTTAAATAAATATAAATAAATTTTAACTTCGAAAAGTAGCAAGTGAATACTTATGATACATTTGTGATGAATTTTTAAAGATATGCTAATGTATTAAAATGAAAAAAAGCATTCAATGGTTTAGAAAAAAATTCAAAAATAAAAAGTGGCAATATAAAAGTTTTCTTCGGTTGCCTTTTTTTTTAAATTTTACCTAAAATGTTTTTTTTTTTCCTTTAACTGAACAACTTTGATGTGAGTTCTTAAAATAACGTTAAATGATGCAATAAAGAAATTGATTTTTATTTATTTTCTTTTTTTCTTCAGTTCTGCTGCATAATTTTTTAGTTCTTCATTTTAATTGTAAAGCGAAGTTAAAATATTTACGCAGTAACGCACTGCAGAACAATTTATGCCCTACTTAAAAGATGAGTCATTAGTTATCTGATACATTAATACTACTAAAATATTAAACAAGTGCAATCTACAGGTAGTGAAAATTTTTAGTGAAAATAAATAGTTTAGTGTATTGATTTTTCATTTAATTTTTTTTCCGGTTGCGAGCTACACGTAGTAAAAATATGTGCTTCCTCTGTTGTAAAATTAAACCATCAAATATTCAACAAGCATTCATAGGAGTTGAGGGGAAAAGCTGTTCACGTACCAAAAAGAAAAATACATAATGTTTAGTTTGACAAAAATAAGAATCTGAAGTTTTACAGTTACAAAAAGCATAATCGCCAGTAAGAAACATTGCTCTAACTAAAAAGCCCAGGTCTCTAAACTTCTCTTATGCAATAATTTGCTGATAATTCGAGAAAATGGCCTATATCAAAGAATAAAAAATGATTTAAAGGATATAAACTTATTGATTGCCTAATCGACTTCAATAACTTTTGGAAAAAAAAATAAATTTTGACCCACATTGAGTCAAAATTCGAAAAGAAATACATTTGAACAACGCATGAGCATTGGTTTGTAAGCAAAAAGATAGTTATCTATTTCTGAAATTTTTACAAGATAGTCTTTTTTTTTTTAATGGTACATCATCAAAAAGAAAAAAAATCTAATAATAACAATATAAAACAATAAATAAAGAAAGAAAACATCAGATAAAAAATTGTTCAATTGTTTTTTTTTTTTATCTTACTTAACAGAAAAAATGATTGAACTAAATTTTGTGTTATTAAAAATATATACCAAATAAAAATAAGTAACATTAAAAAAAGGAAATATTTATCTAAAAGTAAATAATATTTTGTTGGAATTTGATTTGAAAAATTCACTTTAATGTAGTTTTAGGAATTAAGAAAGGGGGAGGGGATCAAATACTGAGATCAAAGCAAATTATATAGCTTGTAATATGTGGATTGTTAATCTTTTTGAAATTGACAAAAATATATAAAATCACTTACTTTTTAAAACAAAGCTGATGAGAACGACTGCAGATGGCAGCCCAAAGCTCATCTTGGCAACAATGTTCACTTAGTCTCTGCCAGCAGTGGCACGGGAATCCAAAGAGTATATCCAAAGAAATACACCTCCTTCGCGAATCCCTCAAAATCACTGTCTGTGTCAAAAAGGGCTTGAACAACTTTTCACTCACTTTTAAGTAACCTCTGAGATTCAAGAAGTAAAGGATTTCTCACATTTTCTTATCTTATCGGAAGAATTGTGTGTCTCTCGTGTGCCATCAGCCATCAGACTGCTTCCTCAAGGACGCACATTGTCGTGATGAAGAGGGGGTAAGGCCCCGAGATTACGAGAACAATTCCAGATTAGCCCCCTCATTCTTGGAATTCTCTTTTTGCTTGTTTGTAAACATGTTATTCCACTGTTCGAAGCCTCAGATTTCTCTTGTAGTGGTACTGGACTTGGTAAACAAGACATACCGTGGAGTCTAGTCACAAAAGATACGCATCGCAGACCGGTTTTAGTCCCCAAACCCCTCGGAAAATTCTCAGCATGTGTAATTTCAGTTCTTCTTCCTCTAAAAATGCTGGTTACCTTGAAGGAATATTTTCTTTGTGTTTTGACGAAGCGCTTCAAATGCTGGTATAAAGCAGCCTGATTCAGCCTCCAGAGTCCATTTTACCTATTACTACAATACTTCCCTTTATATTTTGCAATTTCGTTGGATAATTGTTACGGCGCCGCGGCCGAATGAAATATACTCGCGTCTGATTCAGCGCCTGTCACGTTTTTGTTAGACTCTCTTAATCACCCACAAACCAAATGGCTGTTGAAGGTTTCCACCCAAACCTTAAATTATATAATTTGTGCTCCAAAAGGGCTTTGATCTTAAGCATTACTTCTTTTATCTTTAATTTCGTAGAAAAATTACTTTGAAATATATATCTTTATATTTAAACGACCCTTATTTCGATGCGCAGTTAGAAGAATAGCAATGATGTCCTTCCAGATTTCTCTATTACTGCGATATTGAATTAAAACAGACTGGTGAAGTCTCCCCAATTTTTGAAATAATACCGAAAGTCTCTATTAGTAGAAAATTTAATTGTTTTTCCTTTTTGTCAGAGTTGTACGTTAATATATTTTTCAATAATGAAAAATATGGAAAGGAAGTTTGGAAAATGTTAAAAGAAAAAATTTTCCACTTGAGCACTATCCACACTTCATTATTAATACTTTAAACTCAATTATTTTTACATTTGTATTTGTATTTTAAAAATAGAGAACCAAGTGTAGACACAATTTTGCAGTGTTGTAAATAATCAAATAAATTTAACAAAATAATTAAAAAAAAAACAATATTTTTTCCCACTGTAGTTACTCTGAATTCTGTAAGGATAAATTTCAATTTATCGCATTGTTATAACGCATGTGCGAAGTGCATTTCCCTTGACAAACGAGGTATAGCTTCATCACACACATCAAGGGTCATTGTTTTAAAAGTTGCGATTTAAATGGAAATCTAAACCCACATTTTTAATGGCCTTTTATTCACCCGTGATTGAAATTCATTTTTATCTCTTCAAAGCGATAACCTTTTGCTGACAAGTATAGAATGAGTGACTGATACTTTTATCGTCGAAATTTCCTTATATCATTTAATCACAATCAGTCCACTCCTCACAAGTACGATTTTTTTTAAGTTATGAGATTTCTATTTTGTCCTAATCATTTTGTAAACACTGCAGATTTATTTGTTTTGTTAATAAAAAAAAAGATTTATTATTATTTTTAAAGTGTGATATTGTAATAGCGTATGTTGCTTTTGTTGATTACTGCAATGTTTCAAGCTTTTTTATTATGCATATATTTCTTCTTTTTAAAACTTAATCTTCATTAAAGTTCATTAATAGCGTCTTAGAATTTTCATAAAAAGTAAAAGGACTAAGTAAAAGGATTAAGTATCTATTAATAACAATTTTTAAAAAATACTGCTAAATTAAAAGTGTCTACTGATCATACGAAATTAATTAAATTCTTGAATTTTCATGTCTAGTAGACATAATGTAATTTTATTGCCCCTACTTAAAAAAAGGAAAAAAAGAGAAAACTAAATCAGCTGAACTGATAACAAAACTGATAACATAAAGTCAATTTCTGTTTTTTAAATATAATATTACAGATACTACTGTTTGCAAAATTAAGAAGGAACAAAAATCCAAAACATAAAATCCTTCGAACTGCCTTTCGTAACAAAAGGCGTAATAAAAAGGCGTTGACTTCAAAACATTCGTGGACGTTTCTGACACACGTTAGAGGCAGATTGAGAAATTTGTTGTCGTCCAGGCAACAGGTGATTAGCTCCATTAAGTAAGGTGGATGAGCTTAGATTGCAAGGTCAAGAGCTTCGAAATCTACCAGAATTTGCTGCCCCTTTTTAGGGTGTTGATTAGTTTCTAGAGCTGAGGAAACCAGGATATAATGCGTGTTTCGTAAACATAACATTATTCGTGAAGGTTTTCTTTTTTTTCAATGGAAAACGTAGAGTATAGGTGTTTAATGAAATAAGTTTCCAAGAAATGAATGTCAAGGTTCAACGATAGGAGTCAAGAAGGATAATAATAGTTCACTGCTTTAAAAGCACTGTATTGTTGAAAGAGTGGTCGTTATGTGAAGCACAAAGCAAAGAGGACTGCTGCTTTTTTACTGCGAATAAGTGAGTATACTATAGAGCTAAAAAAGTGATGGAAACATAAAATTCCATTGCGTAATGATAAAAAGAGCTGAGAACTCCCCACCAGTATTGTGGAAGTCAATTATGAGTTTGAATTTGATGTATTTTTAAAAAATTCGTAAAAACATCGGAGAATGAATGACCCTTTAATATTAAAAATGAAGCTAAACTAATCATCTTTCAAGCGATTTTAAATATTGCCTAAACTTTGTTTTATCGGATAGTTTAGAACAATTTAAGTTATGTTGAGCTATCTAGTAACACAAGGCCGAAGCAGAGTAAAATCAGTTTCAAAATGGTAAACGTTTTAAGAGAACTGCTCGCAAGTGATGTACTTACTTTTGCTACTGTACTACATCTCCTTGTTTCACAGAATGAAGTTCAGGCAATAAACTACTGTAATAATAAAAAATAACAAAAAAAGTAATAAAAAAAATAATAAATCTGCTATAGTGAAAAAAAAAAAAAAAGGCCACTTAATTCAAGTGTCGACGAAAATTCTTTTTATCTCGATTCATTTTCTTAGGGCCCTACTCCACATCAGCGTAAAACGCGACCGAAACCGAAGGCAGAAACCGAAAATCCGGTTCTTTCCATAGGAACACTATGTAATCCATTTTACGTTTCTGCTTAATTTTTCTGCTTTACGCCAATGTGGAGCAGGGCCCTTACACAACCATTAAAACATTTCTAAAAGTTCTCTTCAATGAGAAGAATAAATTCATCTGTGCGACAAACTTAATACAATGTAATTAAAGCAAAAATATTGCAAAGTTGTCTCTTCTTGAGTCGTTTGTGCTTTTCTTCTGGATAGACAGTGGTTAATCGTTTCTCTTACACATTTTTTGAAAGAAATTTCAAAAAAAAATCATTTTTTTTAATTTGATTTTAAAAAACAAAGAAATAAAACAAACAAAATATGTAAGTTTTAAGTTGAATTTTAAATATTTTATAGGTGTAAAACCAATTAGCTTCACCCGAGTTTTCTCGGGATAATAATTACCTATCAACTTATACGAGCCCGAGATAACTCGGGATAATCAGGCAAGCGGTTAATTTCAAAGGGTTTTTGATTTCATTTCGCAATTTTTCTTTCTTATGCATTCTCTGTAGCGTTTGAGATTCGGGAAGGGGGAGGGAGTGCGTCATCGTCTTTGGAGAATGGACGCAATTGATGTTTGATTACATTATTATGCATATACAAATGTCAAAATGTCAGTGGCAGTGTTTGCTAATAATAACATACAAAACTCTGGTAATGCCAGGAATAAAATTATCATAAATTCTGAATGTATGTTCAGTTAGAAACATAATCTTTAATTATCATTAGAGAGTAGAACCACTACGCTCAAAATATGAGAGAAACTAACAGCTAAAGAGACAAAGCGTTATTTTTCAAATATTTCGCTACGACATATTTATCCTACTGTGTTTTATTTTAAATCAATTTAACAACTACAAATTATCACAGTTAAATCTATACATTTTCGTTTCATCATAATCTCTTGCAATGTGAATCGTAAACTCGTAAGTCTACTTCCACAGATGTAAATTTGTTTCTTTTATTTCTCGTGCAAGTATTTTAGTGTCTCATTTTTATATGGGAATTAAAATAAATGTTCTTTTAAAGCAGGTTTTAATTGTGTTGAATTGCTTCTCTGGGAGACTGTTTTTTAATCTTCCTCATTTTTTCTGTATGTAGAGTAGATAGGGCCACTAAGAGCCAAGATGGGCACAATGTCAAATTGGTCAACGGGGCTCCCTTAACTCATAAAATTCGCAAAGTTTATAGCACTCCACTTCCGAACCTGCCCCCTCCCCCAAAGGGTCGGGAACTTAATTTTCGACTAGGCTGACGTGGCCTGTTATCGGGCATGAGAGTAGGGTACATCGGAAAGCACTTTTTTTAAGTATAAAATTTCCAACTGTGAGGAAAAATTGTCGCATGATCAGAGCCCGATCATTCTGACATTGGAAATGGGGCACATTTCTATTTCAGGGCCCCCACCCCCTTCTCATATCAGTGACGTGTTACGAGTAAAAAAATTCTTACAATACCAGAATGAAATAAAAGTTTTGTGCAAAGATCGAACTGAAAAAATAATAATAATGCTATCAAATTATTAAGAGAAAAATATACATCGACATACACAGTAGGCTTTTAGTATAATAGCAAAACATACAGTTGGCATTTAGTATTTAAGAAGCATTGGATAAAGTAAGGGGATTTTGGGCCCCGCTGAAATCTAAGAGGAGGGGCCTGTGCCCCGCGTGCCCCTGCGGTAATCAGGCTCTGCGTATGATATTATTGGCATTTGTGCAAACTTTTGTTAATTGGAGTGAATAACTTCAGTTGTTTCTGGGACCGTTGAAATTGGAATCCTTAGTGCTTGTTCAAATAGTGCTTTAGCTTCAATCGTGCTTGTTCCAATATTTAGAACTAAGCTAGTTCCAATTGTGCTTATAAGTTGCCTTACGTTATCCTCATCATTTGCGAAAAATTGGGTTGTGGGGTCGTTCACTCAAAAAAACTAAGTTACTTTTATCGTTTTTCAATACATATATTTTTAATAATTAGAAATCCAATCCTTATCTTCAATAATGCTAAAAAGTTACCATATGGTATCCTTAGAGAGCCTGAAAATTTTTAGTAACTTGGCTCAATGGCTTCGTTAAAAAATAAATTAATTAAGTAATAATCACAATACGATAAAATGAACGAATTTTGTACATATTAACTCAGATTTAAAAAGAAATTCATTGATACTAATAACAATGTAAGTCAACTAATGTAAGTCAACTTTGTCATACTCTTTGAAGTTTGATTTTAACAAGAAGTTCTGTCAAGAACTAAACGAGCCTACTTTCCCGTACATCGACATCGGCATTCTCGCAACTGATCATTATTCTCTTGATTATCTGAGACTTAAAATTATGTCAAACATACTTCTTTAGCACTAAGAGCTGATTTCGAAAAGCAAAATATACCCCTTTCATCAGATGAAATAGACACGTAAAAAGTAATTAACGAATAAATAAAGTTTTGTCGCACCTTTTAAAGAGTGTAACTGTTACAGTTCCTCCGTAGAAAAAATCCTCCATCGTTTTCAAAAAAAAAAAAAAATAATAATAAAATAAATAAATAAATAAATAAAAGTACAAAGAGCATCAAAACACATTTTATCAAAGAAAGAAAAAGAAAAGAAAAAAAAAACTTGTTCGTTAATAAAATGTCTCGAATTTCACTTTTAATCTGTTGCCAGTTGTTAAATATAAATAAAGAATAAAATGTTCTCGTGAATGAAAAATTTTTGTTACAAAAAAAACATCGTCTGCCAAAAAAAAAAATAAATAAATAAATAAATAAATAAATAAAATAAAACAAATGAATAAATAAACAAAAAATCGTCTGCACAGTCAGTAATTTTTTTTCTGAGCCTGCATTTCCGCCATGTTTGCGGAGTCGGGGTCGGAATCAGAGTCCTCACAGAAGATTACTCAGAAAAGTACGTTACAAACATTATTTATCAAAACCATTTTCTTACAAAGTTAGTTTGAAGGAAATCCGACTTTAAGTTCAGGATCAACATTCAACTCAAATTCCCCGTAGACGCTAATGTTAATTTTTTTTTCTGAACGGTTCAATATTGAACGAAAAATGGTTCAAATCAAAAAGCGAAATAGGGGAAATCTCTCCGAGATTTTTCAAACAAAAAAAGTTTATTCCATTCGGACGGTTCACTCAAAAGTTATTAGGTGGGGAAAGGTTGCTTGAACTGTTCAATGCTGAACGAAAAAGTGTTCAAATTGAAAATTTAAATACGGTAATAAAGTATCCTTGCCGAGATGCTTCAAACAAAAAAAAAGTTTGTTTAAATCGGACTGTTCATTCAAAAGTTATTAGGGGTGACAGCTTGCTTGAGCGGTTCAATGTTGAACGAAAAACTGTTCAAATTGGAAATGTAAATACGGGAATGAAGTACCCTTGAAAAGTTCTTTCCAACAAAAAAAAGTTTGTTCAAATCGGACTGTTCATTCAAAAGTTAGTATCGCTGGACCGGTTTTTTGAACGGCTCAAAGTTGAACCAAAAATTGTTCAAATCAAAAAATCAAATGTGGGAATGAGCTGTACTCGCCGAGATCTTTCCAACAAAAAAAAGTTTGTCAAAATCGGAATGTTCATTCAAAAGTTATTAGGGGGGGACAGACAGACCGACCGACCGACCGACCGACACACAAATTCCCCATCTCAATACCCTACTTTCAAATTTTTAATTTTTCGATATTCATTTTACCTTTTTTTTTTTTTAACTTGGCGATATTTTTTGGACTTGGCGATATTTTTTTAACTTGGCGATAGTTTTTGGACTTGGCTATATTTTTTAGATGCATTAAGCTGCTTTTAATACTTTTTTCGTCTTTCTTTTATTTTTAACGGGAAAGTAGGCTAAAAAATGGTGGTTTTCGATGGACCCTAATGCGTATGCCCGGATTACGGATGGGTCAAACTGCCCAGGCACAGGTACCCCCAAGATTTAGGGTCCTCATTTCTTTTTGAAGTTACTTTCGATGTGATAGAATTTACATTTAATAGGCTTTAAATATAAAATTACTTTTTTAAAAAAATGTAATTTTTTTAAAAATTATTTTCCTTTAATTTCTCTATTAGTTGCGATTTAAACTAAACGTTAGTACTAGGGTTGAGCCGATAAGCAAATTGCTTGACTACCAACTACCGATTAATTGGTTGTTCATAATCAGCCGATTAATCGACTTGTTTGATTATTGATTTCGATTATTTTTAATAGTACCAATTTCACCATCACGTCCTTTTTAGCCTACTTTCCCGTTAAAAATAAAAGAAAAACGAAAAAAGTATTAAAAGTAGCTTAATGCATCTAAAAAAATCGCCAAGTCCAAAAAATATCGCTAAGTTAAAAAAATATCGCCAAGTCCCAAAAATATCGCCAAGTTAAAAAAATAAAAAGGTAAAATGAATATCGAAAAATTAAAAATTTGAAAGTAGGGTATTGAGATGGGGAATTTGAGTGTCGGTCGGTCGGTCGGTCGGTCTGTCTGTCCCCCCCTAATAACTTTTGAATGAACATTCCGATTTGGACAAACTTTTTTTTGTTGGAAAGATCTCGGCGAGTACAGCTCATTCCCATATTTGATTTTTCGATTTGAGCAATTTTTGGTTCAACTTTGAACCGTTCAAACAACCTGTCTCGCGATGCGAACTTTTGAGTGAACAATCCGATTTGAACAAACTTTTTTTTGTTAGAAAGATCTTTTCAAGGATACTTCATTACCGTATCTACATTTCCGATTTGAACAATTTTTTGTTCAACATTAAACCGCTCAATCAAGCTGTCACCCCTAATAACTTTTGAGTGAACAGTCCGATTTAAATAAACTTTTTTTTTGTTCGAAGGATCTCCGCAAGGATACTTCATTACCGTATTTAAATTTTCCATTTGAGCATTTTTTCGTTCAACATTGAACCGTTCAAGCAACCTCTCCCCACCTAATAACTTTTGAGTGAACCGTCCGAATGGAATAAACTTTTTTTTTTTTGTTTGAAAGATCTCGGATAGGCTTCCCCATACATTCCCATATTTCGCTTTTTGATTTGAACCATTTTTCGTTCAATATTGAACCGTTCAGAAAAAAAAAAATTAACATTAGCGTCTACGGGGAATTTGAGTTGAATGTTGATCCTGAACTTAAAGTCGGATTTCCTTCAAACTAACTTTGTAAGAAAATGGTTTTGATAAATATTGTTTGTAAAGTACTTTTCTGAGTAATCTTCTGTGAGGATTCTGATTCCGACTCCGACTCCGCAAACATGGCGGAAATGCAGGCTCAGAAAAAAAAAAAAAGACTGACTGTGCAGACGATTTTTTGTTTATTTATTCATTTGTTTTATTTTATTTAAAATTATTATTATTATTTTTTTTTTTTTGGCAGACGATTTGTTTTGTAACAAAAATTTTTCATTCACGAGAACATTTTATTCTTTATTTATATTTAACAACTGGCAACGGATTAAAAAGGAAATTCGAGACATTTTATTAACGGACAAGTTTTTTTTTCTTTTATTTTTCTTTCTTTGATAAAATGTGTTTTGATGCTCTTTGTACTTTTATTTATTTATTTATTTATTTATTTATTTTATTATTATTATTATTATTATTATTATATATATATATATTTTTTTTTGAAAACGATGGAGGATTTTTTTCTACGGGGGAACTGTAACAGTTTCTCTTTAAAAGGTGCGACAAAACTTTATTTATGCGTTAATTACTTTTTACGTGTCTTTTTCATCTGACGAGAGGGGTATATTTTGCTTTTCGAAATCAGCTCTAAGTGCTAAAAAGGTATGTTTGACATAATTTTTAGTCTCAGATAATCAAGAGAATAGTGATCAGATGCGAGAATGCCGATGTCGATGTACGGGAAAGTAGGCTCGTTTAGTTCTTTACAGAACTTCTTGTTTCTTTTACAATTTCGATTTGGAAATAATAATTTACTTCTGAGAGACTATTTAGGTCTTCCATTTTCCTAAGTTTCCCAAAATACTTTCAAAATGTCATTCAATTTTATTTAGCTAATCTCCATATTATTGTTCATAAAACTACATTATGTTAACTAGACATGAAAATTCAAATTAAAAAACCTGGTGTGCTGAGCACGATAATTTAGAAGCGCTCTCTGTCAATTTAAATTCATTTTAAAATTACTAGAAGCCATTTAGTCCAAGACTTAATCTTTCAAAATTATAAAATTGTCTAAAAACACTATGATAATGGAGAAAAATATAAAGACATGAAAAATCTTCCAACAAGGTATATATGTGCATATTTATTTAAATTGGAAAGATTAATTTATTAAAAAAATGCATCAACTGTGGTTATTTTTTTTTTCATTCCGTTATAGAGTTAACTAGCCGGGTACCCGGCCCTGCCGGGTTTCGGCCGGGTATGGTGTTTTAGTGACACTCGTTCATGAATTTTTCCACATTAAAGTGCATATCTATACACACAATGGCTACTTCTGTAAACAAAGGCAATTTTTTCTGACTGGACAAACTAAAAAACTGTTTTACACCCCTTAAATACAAATGCAAGCTATAAATAATGTTTTGGTAAATCGGAAATGTTATAAGCTTGGTACAGGGTGCGGCGGAGAAACTTGCGGACTTGAAAAGTCAACTAAGGGAAAAGTACATCATGTATCAGTTTACTACTTTTTATAAGATATGGTACCCATTCTGAATTTTTATATTTGTTCGATTTAAAAACTACATCGGGAAGAATGACGGCCACTGTTAATGATGCACTCATGTACCCCAGGTTTGTTGCACTCTTTCGAGCATATCGACTGATGGGATGTTGGGGCCTGATGTTGTTCTTCAGGCGTTGCAGGGTCCGGGAGGCTTGTCGTTGTAAATGATCGATTTGAGATACCTCCATAAAAAATAGTCGCAGAGTGTCAAATCGGAAGAGCGGGCCGGCCACGGTACGTCACCTTTCAAGGAGACGTTATCACTCAACTGGTGAACCACAGCAAGTTTGTAGGGATGAAACTGGAGTTCGTTGTGGAGAATTCGTCTCAATGTCCAACCAAAAATCCCCAAAGCAGCAGACTGTTTTACGCGCCGAACGCCTGGGAGAGCGCAAAAACGACTCCCTCACCTTTTCGACGTTTTCTAGGGTTCTGGCAATCCGTTGACCTCCTGGCCTCTGTTTGCCACACTCTCACTTTCCCTGAATGTTTCCACCCACAAAACAGTCGATTCCCAGCCAGGAATGGGAACAACGGGCTGAATTTTGAACCGAGTTCGGAAGGCACGTTGAGTGGCGACCACCGAAAGATTATTTGAAAAGTAAGATTCGGCGAACGCTCGTTACTCCTTTGTCCAACGCATGGCGACAACTAAACTATGAGATAACAAAACTTCAGGACCCTCTCTTTAAAATGAGACTCTTCCCACTCCTTTCTGACCACTCCTTGTTAATTAGCATCCAATTAAAATCAGCAAGTTTCTCTGTCGCACCCTATAAAATCAATCGCACTGGAGTCAAGTATTTCCAAACATTACACGTAAAATAAGTCCCATCATTAGTTTATATCCTTACATTGGTAAAAACAACTTATGTACCTAACTTAGAAATTTTTTCTATAACTATAAACATTTTCTGTTCTCTAACTGTTGCCAAAATCAATTATCTTTTTATTTAATCTCGTTAGCGATTATTGGCACAGATGAATATAAAAATCCTAAGAAAGCAATAAATTTCATACTTACTCCAGAGAAGCCTTGGTTCACATTTTCATTATGATCACCATTAATATTGTTGTTACCAGGCAACAAATGCAACAATGAACTGAAAATTTAATCATTTAATGGGGAAACTACATGAAATTTACTATTTTCCATAATAACTTTTTTAAAGTAAGCTTTTTAGTAATAAATTATAGCTTATCCTGCTCCCTGTTACTGTAGCTATCTACGGCAAAAAAATGGTTAAAATCGGTTCAGTAGTTTGGAAGATTACCCCGGACATACGGATACAAAAGTAGTCTTTTTTGTATATAGATAACAAAAAAACTTCGTTCTAATTTCTTGATCATAAAAACATCATGATGTTTTTATTATGGAAAAAAATGGCGCAGTTGTTAACTGGTAATCCGGAGATATGACCTATTGATCATACCAACTGAAAAAACATGTTTGATTTTTTTTATTCCAAAACTACAAAAAGCACCCTCCTAATTTTTTATATGTGAAAAGGGTATGATGTTGTCATCACAGAAAAAAAGTGTCGTGCAGTTCTTAGTTGGTAGTCCGGAGATATGACCTATTGATCATACCAACTGAAAAAACACACTTGAATTTTTTATTCCAAAACAACAAAAAACACCCTCCTAATTTTTTATACACAAAAAGTATATGATGTTGTCATCACTGAAAAAAAAATTGGACAGTTCTTAGTTGGTACTCCGGAGATATGACCTATTGAACATACCAATTGAAAAAACACAAAATCTGACTTCAGACGACCATTGGCAAAATTCTATTTTTTACAATCTCATTTTTGTCACTAATATTGAAGGAAAAAACAATTAGCTTTAAAATGATACTTAAACTGGCTTAATTGAATGAAAAATGAGGAAGTTATAGAGCTTTTTCAAAATGCATACCAAAAATAAAGAAGCAAAAATTCTGAAAAAATCAAAATTTCAAAAAATTCTAAAACCTTAAATTTTTATTCAAAAAATCTAAAAAAATTAATTTGAGTTTATCTCATAGGTATCTATTCGTAAAAAAATATTGAACAAAATCCGAGACATGACGGCACGGCCGACTATTTAAATTAGGCGATTTGACGTGAAATGAGCCTATAATTGATAGTGTATATAATTTTTGAAAAAATAATATAAGTGCCGCAAATCAAAAACCATTTATTTCCACAATCGATTCAAAGCCCCCAAAAATGGCGCAAACGTCCATAAGAAAATTCTACAGCATCGAAGGACCCCATTGCCAATTTTAACAAAGATCCGACCAAAACTGTCATTTTGTACTATAAAAAAATATGGGGTAGATCCCCATGAGGGGATGTACCTGCATAAGGACATTACAATCATTAAAATCATTCAAAAAAAAAAAAAAAAAACCATGCAGCTGTTCGAAAAAATCCTTGCGGGCCTGGATTCGATCTCATTCCATCAGGAACTTCAACCTAACGCGCATAACCACTTGACCATCGGGTCGCTCATTGAAGTAAGGATTTACGATAACACATATTGTTTTAGTTCAGTAGATCAGATGTTATGTGCGAACAAAAAAAAATTAGGGGTGGACTACCCCTAACATTTAGGGGGATGAAAAATAGATGTTGGCCGATTCTCATAGATACTGGATAAGCACAAAAAATTTCATCAAAATCGGTCAAGCCGTTTCGGAGGAGTATGGCAACGAAAACTGTGACACGATAATTTTATATAGTAGATAATGATAGTGCTTTTTCAACGTCGGGGGGGGGGGGGATTGATCTGCCTTGGCCATTTTAAATAAAATGCCTGGTTATTAATAAGTTGTAATGACTACATAATGGTCTTTTTAATTGAGAGACATTTAGTTTGTTTTCACATCAGGTTCTTGTAGCACGAATAAAGTAAATTGGAATGTATATTACACTTGAGAGTATCAAGAAAATCTACAAAGATTTGAAGTTATTAGGTTCGTTTAGTTCTAGACAAATTTCTTGTTCAAATTTTAAGACACTTTTTTTGAGCAATGAGTGCAATGGTGCTGACGAACCAATTTGTTATAAAATATATACTTGCAAGAAATTTCGAATTGCCTAAAATGCTGAAGGGGATATAAAAACCCACTAAATATTCAGGTTATAATACCTCATCTAATTTTCTTTCATCTCTTCATTTACAAGGTAATCATGCTTAAAAATAATTTTTTTACGAACACTAAAAATTGAACATTTAATTAAAATAATGATCTTCGTATAATCAAAATACTGAAAAGTAACGCCATCATTTTTTTCAGCATGTTGATACATAATCTTTTACCGATGGTTGAAACGCTTTTAAGGAAATATCTGAAATTTCCAAGAAAAGAGGCGTTTAATTATGTCTCGGCTCTTTGTTTATCACATTTCGTACTCCCAATTAGCTTTCCAAAATGAAGGCTCTTTTATACACTAATCCTCAAAAATCTTAGAAGACTAAGAATTTATTTATGAAAGAGGCGTATGTCAAAAGAGACCGAAACAAGAAGGATTTCTCCTATTTCATGATTCAATGTATTTTAATTAATTTCACGATGTACTAATCAGGCAGTGTAAATTGATTGAGTAAATGATAGCAGGAAAGCTACTGTTTCTGAAGACCACAGAGTGCAATTAATTACTTTTTAATTGGAAGATAACTGATGCTCTAGCACTGTAAAACTTAGTTTAGTTTGTTGGAAATTTTATATTACTTACAAAACAGTCGATTCCCAGCCAGGAATGGGAACAACGGGCTGAATTTTGAACCGAGTTCGGAAGGCACGTTGAGTGGCGACCACCGAAAGATTATTTGAAAAGTAAGATTCGGCGAACGCTCGTTACTCCTTTGTCCAACGCATGGCGACAACTAAACTATGAGATAACAAAACTTCAGGACCCTCTCTTTAAAATGAGACTCTTCCCACTCCTTTCTGACCACTCCTTGTTAATTAGCATCCAATTAAAATCAGCAAGTTTCTCTCTCGCATCCTGTAAAGTCAATCGCACCGGAGTCAAGTATTTCTAAACATTACACGTAAAATAAGTCCCATCATTAGTTTATATCCTTGCGACTACATTGGTGAAAACATCTTATGTACCTAACTTAGAAATTTTTTGACTATAAACATTTTATGTTCTCTAACTGTTGCCAAAATCAATTATCTTTTTATTTAGTCTCGTTAGCGATTATTGGCACAGATGAATCTAAAAATCATAAGAAAGCAATAAATTTCATACTTACTCCAGAGAAGCCTTGGTTCACATTTTCATTATGATCACCATTAATATTGTTGTTACCAGGCAACAAATTTTTGTAACAATGGACTGAAAATTTAATCATTTAATGGGGAAACTGTATGAAATTTATTATTTTCCATAATAACTTTTTTAAACTAAGCTTTTTAGAAATAAATTATAGCTTATCCTGCTCCCTGTTACTGCAGCTATCTACGGTGAAAAAATGGTTGAAATCGGTCCAGTAGTTTTAAAGATTACCCCGGACATACGCATACAAAAGTAGTCTTTTATGTATATAGATTAACTAGCTGTACCCGCCCGGCGTTGCCCGTGCATTTAGAAAATGTAGATAAGTGAATAGCGCAGGAATAGTAGTGTGTATAGCAACAAATCACAATAGTAGCAATTTCTAGTGTAAACAAAAAATAGCTTACTTATTGTAAGTATGTATGTATGGTAGAATGTGTATATTGTATGTATGTAAGAATGTTGTATGTGCGTGAAATAAGCATGGAGCGCTGTGAACGATGAGGGAATATAAAAATAACAAAAGGCAAACATTATTTTTAAGTTATTATAATTTATTCCTTAAAATTATATATCATTAAACAATTACGACAGTAACACTATTAAACAATATCAATCTCTTAATGCTATAGCGTGAACAATATTTTTTGTTAGTCCATCTTTAGCTAACACAAACAAACTGGATGGTTTACCCACTCGAGAGCATGCCACGTATAATTGTCCGTGTGAAAAACATGGTGTTCTCAAATCTGAGCCACAAACAGACATCGTTTGACCTTGGGATTTGTTGATACTCATTGCAAATGCCAATCTAATCAGAAACTGAATACGTTTGAATTGAATTGGCACATCTGTAGGTATAATAGGAATCCGTGGTATGAGTATATTTTCACCTCTGAACTTGCCATTTAAAATCCTGGCTTCGATCACGTTTTTCATTAATTTTCGAATGACTAATCGCGTACCGTTGCACAGCCGGGGCGGGTTCAAATTACGAAGCAAGATAATTGGAGATCCAACCTTTATTTTTTAAAAATTTGTGTCACTTTAATGGTCGTTCATACCCCACCCCCCTCTCGCAGTGAAAAAAAAACATTACACAGCAGATTTTGCCTCATAACTCAACACTCATGGTGTTTGATACGTTTTATTTGTTTGTAATGATGTTTTTTGGTCACAAACAATATGAAAATCACAAAAAATAGTTACTTTAATTTTTAACATATATTTATCTTCTTCAGAATTTTTGACTTTTAATTTTACCTTGAATTTGACGTAAATGCAAGGTATAAAATACAGAATTTTATAAAGGTACAAAAACTAACATAATATAATTGATAGTGTATATAATTTTTGAAAAAATAATATAAGTGCCGCAAATCAAAAAGCATTTATTGCCACAATCGATTCAAAGCCCCCAAAAATGGCGCAAACGTCCATAAGAAAATTCTTCAGCATCGAAGGACCCCATTGCCAATTTTAACAAAGATCCGACCAGAACTGTCATTTTGTACTATAAAAAAATATGGGGTAGATCCCCATGAGGGGATGTACCTGCATAAGGACATTACAATCATTAAAATCATTCAAAAAAAAAAAACCATGCAGCTGTTCGAAAAAATCCTTGCGGGTCTGGATTCGATCTCATTCCATCAGGAACTTCAACCTGACGCGCAGAACCACTTGACCATCGGGTCGCTCGTTGAAGTAAGGATTTACGATAACACATATTGTATTGGCGAGCAGCGATCTCGAGAAGAAGTTTCATAAATATTTTTTTAAAGTTTTTCTAATTCAAAAATCGAAAATCGGGCTTCGAGGTCTGGTGACCAGCCCCTTTGTGCTTCCGTGTAAAAAATTCCAGGTCCCTGCGTGCGATAGATTTGGCTGGAGAGCTCGGTCAAATGGACAGACAGGCAGACAGACAGACAGACACATTACACTTGCTTTTATTATTATAGATTATTCGTCTTGTTTTTTCTCACTACACTTTCATTTAGCATGGTATTATTGTGTTAGAAAGTTTGCAGAATTTATTCATTGCTTACAATTTTTTTTCATGACAAATTCTTGTTCGAGGCATACTTAAAATAATTTATTTTAGAAATATGTCTTCCTTCGTTTAATCGGCAAAATTTGACAGATTATAAATGAAACTGAGTACTTATGTTTTTTGCATTTTAAGTCCTGAAATTAAATTATTCATACTAATTTCATCTTAATGTCAACTGTTTGGTTCTTTAAAAATATCTCACTCGGTTTTACACACTTTCTGAACTATTTGAGTTGGTTTACTCTGTACACTTCTATATCACAAGTTATAGTAATGTTTGCAGAAAATTATTTACTGTCAGGAAATTTAATTATCATAGTTTCTTATTGAAGATACGCTTTAAAAAATAATATATAAAAACTATTTTTTTTGCCCCCAATTATCGGTCAAATTTGGCCAATTATAAATAAATGACAAATGGGCCGATTATGGCCTTTTAATCGGTACTGCCGATTAATCGGTGCATCCCTAGTTAGTAACATTTGCACAGCAAAATTTCGATTCGCTATAAAATCAACATTGTGAACAAGTAGAACAACTATTGCATTTAATTAAGGAAATGTTTTTTTCAGAGCACTGTTAGTTTTATTAATACCACTTTTTAAGAGAGAAAAAGTCCCGCGCAAACTCTAAGTCTAGGAGCCCCACTAAGGCTTGATCGGGCCCTGTGCTGTGCATGCATTTAGCGTTTTTGTGCTTTCATCATCCGTCCATCCGTTTATGTGTAACTAACTCTCACTTCTCATCTGTTTACTATTTATTTTCGGTCATTGATCCCAATTTTACGACTGCATATAGTTCTAATTTTAAATTTTACTTTCAATGCAAGTCAATGCAGATTTTGGCACTTTCTCCTAAACAAGTATCTCATACCAGTGAAATCGTTTAGTATTTCACCTTGCTATGACCTTTCTTTTGTTTGTACCTGCACCTGCTGTATGACTCAAGCGTTTACCCCTTTTAAATGACTTATCTTTGTCTAGATAAGGCTATCTGGGCGGAAGTCCGGGAGCACGTGTATATTTATTTTGATTATTCTCGTAATTAGGTTTTTGCGTACTTAAGCTCGAAACTAAAAGATAATCAAAATTCACAACAATAATCTGTAAATAATTGTATAACTAACTTCAATAAACTGTAAAATTGCTAATTTTGCAGTAATAAACTGTGAAATTGCTAATTTTAGTTTATTTCCATGCATTTTACAATTTTAAACTGGTACCTCTTCTCCCTATACTGTTGTTTTTAGAGTATGAAACAACTAAATTTTACGGCAATAAACTGCAAAATTGCTAACTTTACAATAAGAAACTGCAAAATTGCTAGTATTACAGTTTATTACAGTGCATTTTACAGTTTTAAATTGGAACATTGGCTGCCAGTATCATACTGTAAAAACATCAGTTAATTTTTTTTAACGTAGATGTTGATCCACAAAAGCCCCACCCATATCAAACCAAATCCATCATAGCGTTTTGGTAAACTTAATTTATTACGTCATCTAAAATACAAATTAGGACTATTATTTGGAATTTTTGAACAAATGAGCTCCAATTATCACACTGGAAAATACGCAATTCATTCGAAGTAAATCTTGAGTTACATATCGCACCCTAGTAACAGAAGTTGCATAACTTAAAAAAAAAAAAAAAGAAAGAAAAAGTATTATAGAAAATCGAAGTTTTTGGCATTACTATTTTACACTGATTTATCTTTAAGTATTGAAACACGTGTATGACATTTATGGTGTTATGTTTATATGTCTTGATTGCTTTCTTTAAGCTAAATGAATCGTGAATGGTTCAATTTCGAAAATATTTCTTCTAACTCGTGCAGTTTTAATGACGTGTCACTACGGATCACACATTTTTTACATACTCCGCCACGCGCCGCATTTATGTGTTCTAACTTTGCTACTTTTGTAGCAACAAAGAGCATTTAATATAGAGTTTAAATTAAAAATTAGTACAATTTTTCAATTATTACATTAAATTAATATGCAACCAAGGTACGATGTGTTCCATCTGTACTAAGCAAGCTTATAATATTCAGTTGTTAACTTTGTTTAATATTTAATAATGTCAGCTAGAAAATTTAACTGTCAGATAAATAAATCGCGATTTACAAAATCAAAAACTAAATTGCATTAAGTTTCTTAATCATACAGGGAGCTCTTTAGTACAGAAAAAATTTGAACTTCGGGATGAGTTCATAGGTCTCACTGTGTCGTAACTAATTTCTGTGTTCCAAAACTCGAAACATATAAGTGTTTCTTGGTGGAAAAAAATTCTTTTAATGTGCAATAATACATCTATTATCACTTTGGGCCCTAGAATGTTACTTTTTCACATTTATTTCTCAGTAGAACTATTTTTTTACTATTAAATTTTGTTTCATTATTAAGTCCGAGCAAGAGAAATTTAACTGGTGATTTTTACATGTTTTTGAAAGGTGAAAAGTATAATTTAACTGTAAATCACATTGTTACTTAAACGCACATTGAATAACGCGTTTTTGGCCATTAAAACTAAAATCCGTTATGTTCTATCAACCAGGCTTGATTTTGAATGCGAAAACTCTTATTCAGCATTTCTACGACCTTTGTCACTTGCTGGTTATACTTAGCCCCCAACTAACATTCTACTTTTGGAAATTCTAAGAAAATGTGAAAATTTAGAATCTTTTTTTTTATCTAACGAAATTTTTTGCAGTTAAAAACGATTTTATTATTATTTTTTAAAAATTTTTTCCGAAATGAAGAAACATTAAAAATAAGAATAAGCAGAATATCAGACCATGAACTCCAATCGATAAGAACGTAAGCAGTCTCTCCTTGCACGACAAAAATAAAATATAATTTAGATTTTTGATGCAAGCATTTTGCTTTTCAAGATGGAGTGGGTTTTTAAAGACGTTTCATTTTAATAATTATGGGAGGTCATTCCAACGTATGATGAATATTATGACCTTCAAAACTGTTTTTAAAAAGCATGAAACCTGAAAATATTTTCAATGCATGTTGCTTAATAGTGGTTATAAACGAGAGGCCTAATAAAATAATTATGATTGACCGTTGCGTAAATAAATAACAAAGCGAAGGAAGTAAAGCAACTAGTATTTAAAAATATTGAAATTACTTATTTTTCGAGTGGTAAACAGTGATTAATAGCAATTGAGCAATTTAGAAGAGGGAAGTTTTGAGTTCTGCTCATGAGTTATATTTATTACATTTGATATTTTCATTTAACATGGAAATGGAGTATTATGTTAGATTGTGTGCATATATATTTCTATGTCGTAAAGAACGAGTGTAATTATGATTGAAAACGTGTTCGTTTATAAAATATTGCCTCTTTTAAACATTCTGTTTTCGAGTAAATTTTAAGTTTAAGCAGACAAATTTTTAACAAATTAACAATCACTACTAATAATACCTCAGTGGCACAGCGGAAAAAACGCTAGTTTAGTTTGCCAGATATACTAGGTTCGGTTGTCGCCGATACTCTGGGTTTTATTTCCTTTCTATTGTATTGTTTAATTTTTTTGCGGTGTTGATCAATTTCTCTTAATTAGCTAAGACAAAAATTATGTCAAACATACCTTTATATCATTTAAATAGGATTGCTTAAAACTTAATTCTACCTTCTCATCTGATGAAACAGATGCGTAAACATTAAATGATGCACAAATAAAGTCGTAGTATCTTTCAAATAATGCCGCTAATTTACTTTTTTCCATAAAAAAATCCTTCATCGTTAAAAAAAGGGATCTTCTGTAGCTCCTTCATTTGGATAAAAATAATGCGCCTTGGATTTTTTTCATACGTTTCTAAGATTAATAAACCAATAAATATACACTAGAAAAACGATAAATTAATAATAAAATGTCTTCTTAATGAAATGACTTTCACCCACAAAATCAAATAATCTGCGTACCTACTTCCTTCTGTGAAAAAAATCTCCCCAAAAACAACTCTGTTGTAAAAACATCCCCCGCCAAGAAAACCTTAAACACTCAGCCTTAAAAAGTTATGATATCGAGTTTTCCCGCCAAGTTTGTGCCAAACTACTTCTCGCCTGCGTGGATAGTTCGTTTAAGGCTGTTGTCCCAAGAGATTAGCGCCAAGGAAAAATAATAACCTTTCGTGATCAAAATCAACTTCAAATAACATTCCAATCTTTGTTACATTCGACTTGATTTTCAGTCAAGAATAAGTTCCCTTAGCATCGAAGTTTTTTAAATTTAAATAAAATTTTAATGAAATCTGCCTTGGCAACGGTTTCAGAATAGCAACCCTAACACCCATTAAAAAATAAAAAAACTTTGTATTCTGCCAAAAAACACAGCAATAATTTAGCAACAAACATAACTAGCGAAAATCCACGACTCTGGGGGTCTTACTGATAATTTTTAAATTTCATTTTCATTACGTTATATATTTTTAATTTAGGGCATTCAAAAAAATATTGAATCTACACTATTTTAAGTTGTAGATTTGACATATAGATGTCACTGCAGTAAGCGTTTCTGCACAATAAAGGCTTTTTCCTGCTTTTGCTCTAATTGACTGCTATAAATCACTCTAGTCCCAACCCTCCCCCTCCCCAAGCGAGCGTGTTGCCCGGAAAAACACCGATCCTTTTCTTGGGAGATAGAGATAGCCCAAAGGGAGAGTTCAGTTATTCCACTGCTTTGAATTCACAATGCAGTCTGGAATTCGCCCGATAAGAGTTTTAGAATTTGATAATTTGGGTTCAGAACACTGATTTGCTTATGCATTTTGCAATTTCGGAATTATCACCATTATTTTCCTCACAAAAAAAAAACGCACACTATAAATAGGAGACTTTAATTACAATATTTTAATATATTC
>JAXGGA010013289.1:0-35781 GCA_038373865.1 Uloborus plumipes | reverse complement strand
GCGATATAGTAGTCTAGTAATTTCAAGTATTTGTGTATCTTTTCTCAGTTGCATGTCATTTACTAGATGTACTAATGAATTTTAAATATGCGGATTCTTAAAATATGGCAAGAAACGGTGCTAATTTATTTAATCTACAAGTCCATTAACAAAATCAATATTTGTTTAGTTAATTTTTCTAAAAACCGAGAAAGCGAATACTAATACATATAATATGTAGAAAAAGGTAGCATTTTTTGTCTCATAATTACATTAAAACTTTAAAAAATCCCATAAAAATTAAACAGGCAAAATCATCGAAACTTGTGTCCTTAAAATTAGTTCCTAATCGATATTTGGGATTAAAAAAATATTGGAGTCATTAAACTTTAGGGGAGAAACTAGTGTTTTTAAAGAGCTATATTTAATTGATTTGACAACTGAAATGAGATTAATAAAATGAGCTATGTTTAAAAGATTTTTTTTTGATGTAAAAATCACCAGAGTAATTAGTTTGATTTTGCAGAACTTTTTCTTTCTAAATCACTACATTAATCGTAATATTTAAATAACATTTGCCACTCTAGAAAATTCGATATAAGATTAATAATCAAATTTTATCTTGATTAAGCTTGCAAATGAACATTTTTAATAAACTTATAAGTTTAAGATGTAATAAAAGAGTAAATTATATCTTAAATAAAAGAAAAAAAAAATTCGCAGGTATTGATAGTATAAATCCGAAGAAAACTGCTTTTATTTATTTATTTTGGTTTTCTGTTAATAAAGTATACTCGTGACACTTCTGACGATTATTAAATATTATTGTAAGTGAAGAAAAAATCCTCGCATTCTATTGTGATTCATTTTTACTGTGTAAAGGGCGTAAGTATTTAAGTGATGATCTTATCCGAATTTTTGGAAGCACTTGAAACAGGAAATTCTTGAACAATTAGCACTTTATTTTCACCACAATAGTTACGGAGGAAACGGCAATTCTGAAACTCTCACGAGAACCTCAGTGCATTACATCATCTCCACTATTAACCATTCTGTGCAGATAACGATCCGCCCGTTTCGGCGTTGATGGCGATTTAATTGCCTTGGCGACTCTTTGGCGACACGGACACAAACTCCGTCCACTTTGTAGCAACCCTGACCTCCAAAGCATCAGGAGCCGCGGGAAACGAATAAATGTTAGGGCATCGTCGGGAGTGGATAGAGATGCTTCCCGTTTTCCAGTATTACCCTTACAGTGTTTGCACACGAGTTCTTAAGGGTTTAGTAGTTCTCAAACTAGTTTTACTGTAAAAGAATATTTTTTTGTTTGTTGTCATAAAATCAATATCAGAAAAAAAATATTTCACTTTAGTTTGCCAAACTTTATATCACTTTCTTCCATGGGACTATCAATCTTTTAGAGAATCATGATATTTTTTCGTTGTGAAAAATTTTGACGAACAGATTTTTGACTGGAATAACAATATTGGATTGCCAACTAGTTCTTCATCTTCCAAATAACTTGTTTGACAGCTATCCATATGTGGGCCAGTATTGCAGTGGCATTTTGCCTAATCCATGGATATCTTAGTGCTGTTGCCTATCAGACGTCCTCCGTAAAAGGTATTTATGATTATTCTACATTTGAGAAAAATATCCGAGGGGTGGGGTGAACAAAACATAATTCAACATCCCATGACTTCATGATCATTTTAAAGTACTTCAATGAAAAACTTGAAATGATTTTAGTTAGAGGGGGAGAAATATACATTTTATGTAAATGTCTAACATTTATTTCTTTATTTAACCCTTTATCAAATTATACATGTAAATTGACACTGCATACGACTGAGTTTAAAAAAAAAAAGAAAATAAATAAATAGAACAAAACAAAATAAATAATAATATTAATTTTCAACCCTTAATTTTGTTTTGCTTGAAAAAAGAAATCACTGGTATGCAGTTAAGAACAAAATAAAACTAAATTTCAATGTTTGAAACATGGACGACAATCATGCATATGTTTTATAGATGAAACTCATTTTTTTAAAACTAATTTCCATTTGTGTGTAACAGTTATTTGAGGCTACTAGAAGTTGGATGGCTCTTGACAATATGGTCAATATGGTTTTTTCTCTTTTAGGAAGGTTGTCTTACAAAAAAAAAAAAAAAAAAAAATATTATTTCTTGTCAACTCGTACTTGCTTTAAAATGATCTCTAATCATCAACCCATTTCCCAAACAAAAATAACAATTTCCATATTGGCATTTATGTATTACCATTACTGATTTATATATAACATTATATGTAAGTATGCCACCTCTAATATATATGAGAGTATGGTTAATTTTAAATTTTTATAACTTAAATTTAAACATAAGTACGTTATAATATAACATCTTTAATATAAAACGGAATTAATTAAAAAATAAATAAATAAAAAACAGTAAAATAACATTTTTTTCTTGAAGATTAACCCAAATTCAAATGTTGTTGTTTAAAAAAAGCACATACGTCAACTTCACAAATTTAAAGGACCCATTTGTTTCATTAAGTAATATTTAATATATTTCCTAAATACAGCAACCTTGTCGACCGACAGATATATACCGACACCGCAGTTCTCTTGCGAGAGAAGCGGACTCTCTTGCTCTTGTTATGAAGTCATTCGTCAGGAATAGTCTATAACCGAGTTAGATTCAAATGCTCTCTTGTTGAAGGGAAAATACATTTCAAACTGATAGCTAAGTGTAGTTCAGTACGCAAGCGAGAGCCCGAAGCCTGTCGGCATATGCTTGTAGTTCTGCCGTAGCCCTGGTTTGAGGGCGGTAGCTTACAGCTTACTGTACTTTTTCTTTAGTTTTTAATGAGAACTATCTTCGTTTTAACAACTATTGCGCTAAAAAAACGAAATATGGTGTTGATTTTTCATTTAAATCCGCTTGATAATTATCCCGTTTATTTTGTACATTTATTGCTGATTTTAGCTTTTTTGCATTGTTCCTTATTTAAATGTCTGAAATGCAGACAACAGTTGCTTGTTAGTATTTTTTTTTATTATCGAAAAATTCATTAGAAGGGGACAAAATAAGAAGCACTGCAGTTACTTTTTAAATTTACTATTTGCTTTTAAACGTTTGAATATGTTTAATCTCTCCGCAACTTACAGATTTTTTAAGCCTAAAAACTTATTACACATCAATGAAACATTAATTTCAAATTTGTATGTTACGAAAACTAGTTGTTATTCTATATATTTTACTTGTTGTGTCATGTCTTCTTTCGATTTGAGTTTTTCATAATATATTTCTTAAATTTGGTGCATTACAAGCCTCAAAATATTTAACATTTTAAAAGTTATGAGGGAAATATAGCGGCTATGATATATTATGGTATTTGACAAGGAATTAGACGATACGTTATTAACAAATTTTCAAACATCTTAATTAGAACTATCTTATAAGAACGAGCTTAATGTTAGTTTTCGGAATAAAATTGCTGATAAAGAGTGAAAGCTTTCTTCATCTAAAATTCAAGAGACAATGTAATTGACAGGTAATGATGTTCGAAAATATCAAGTAATGTTTAAATTAAAAATATCTCCTTTCAGTTGTATACCTTAAATAATTTACTGACTTTTCACATGTTGATTTTTTGATGAAAATTAAACAGAAAAAAGGGCCATATTTGGAATTAAAAATGCGGTTGTACGATTCAAGTGTAAAATTCACAATATCATTCGTGCTTGAAAGATGACAGCATAATATAAAATTTAGAACAGTCAAGTACCCATACTTCGGGCATATTTGAACTTTTATCTTTAGTTGAATAATAATTAAGACGTTTTTGATTTTAAGTAAGTATTATATTTTAAGAAAGAAGTTAAAAAGTAAATAAATCAGTATTTCTCTACAGGACAATTATATATTTGTGTAGATTTGTATCCCCCTCCCCTACTCCTGAAAATGAATCATCGTCTTAAGTTAAGGGATCCTCCTCCTAAAAGTTGGATCCTCAACATTTTGATTTTAATTTCACGTATGCAAAAATAGATAAGAGATTGGGACACCAATTCTTAATTTTTAAGACATTCATTTTATAAATAAACAAAGAAAAACTCAATTACACAAAAGTAATACAGTCTTGTAAACTTTTAGAGATTTCAGAAATTATACTTACCCCTCTCCAAAAATGTTGATTCACTCTCCTTGTTTCGTTAATTCTTTTGAAGGTTTGTCTGGATTTAGTAGAATAAGAGTATTTGTTGAGCTAAAATAATTCTTATCGAAGCACTGATTCTTAGTGGCCTGTATCCCTTATCCAACAAATTTTACATTCCTTGTAGAAATGTTTTATGTCTTTGTATCCAAACTTGAAACAGTGATTAAAGTTTGGATTGTGTTAGAAATGTTTTATGTCTTTGTATCCAAACTTGAAACAGTGATTAAAGTTTGGTTTGTGTTAGCAATTTTGCAAGTTTATAGAAAAATAAGTTAAACCGGAGTAGTAGGCTAAAAATACAGTGCTGTGCACGGATGAGGCATTAGTAAATAGCCGAGAAGTTCGATAAAGTTCAAACTAACTCTGCTCAATTAACGTTGGTAACCAACGTTATATCCATATTTTAAAATACACGTGCTTTCAAACTTTGCAAAACCTAATTCAAATTGTGTGCATCTACTTAAATGAACTAAAGTATTACTTATATAATCCTGGATGCTCAATTTAAGTAAGAATGGGTAAAAAAATAGTCACTGTCATATTTGCCAATAACTAAAATAGTTACGCCATTGACTAGCTACGGACACTTAGTTTAAAAGTATTTTAAATATCTTAACTATTAGCAACAATATCTATGTGCGGGGGGGGGGGTTAAGGAATGTACGTAAAAATAAAATTGAGACTGGATAAAACCCAGCAATGCCCGTTCTTTATGAAAGAATCAGTTTAAGAACTTTTATATTAAAAGAACGTTCAGTATTGGTGACTAAAAAACTTAAAAAATATAAATCATTCTGTCGAGAAAACTTATAATTAAAAAAAAAGTGGTCGGTGTATTCATAAAATAATGCATTTTTAGAATATACTGATAATCCTTGAACGTTGATTAAAAACTTGATTATAATAATAATACAAGAAGAGCCAGCAAATAAACTGTAGTTTCATTATTATGTTAGGAAATGTATT
Organism: Uloborus plumipes; assembly: GCA_038373865.1. Lineage (NCBI taxonomy): Eukaryota > Metazoa > Arthropoda > Arachnida > Araneae > Uloboridae > Uloborus > Uloborus plumipes. The sequence goes on along the minus strand of JAXGGA010013289.1, from coordinate 30,614 downwards.
GAAATTTACATTTAACATTACCTTCTGTTTTTTGCGTTTAGTCTATTATTAGTGTAATCACAGACGGATTATCTTAATTGCATCCATATTTACAAGTCATTGATGTAAAAATTCACCGAAAGTTGACACATGATGTTTGAAAAATATATCTGTGTATTGCAAATATAAACAATAGCGAGAAAGATAAAGACTAAAATCAGACCAGAAAATATTTCATTAAACGGATCTCATAGCAAATATCATCTGTTTTTGTATTATTTTTTAAAATTTCTCTCTCAGATATTTTTTCCCCCTTTTCTCCAGTATCTTAAAGCGATTTACTTTTTGAAAAATGTACGAACAATAGGCCAAATATGAAGCCAAGCATTACCAAGAATGGCATTTTGATCCAACATTCTAACGACATACGGCAGTGCGACGGTAAATACGATTTGAAGAAAACTAATGATGTGGAAAAAGCGAAACTAAAGATATAAAAAATGACTTATAACAAGTCGTAAACCACAAAAGAAGAATTTTTTCCGGAAAATGTTATTAACATTTGTTTATTTCTTCAATGATTTTTTCCTGTTTTATAGAACATCTTTTCGAAATACGATATGATTTTAAATGAAATGTTTTGAAAAATAAAAATACAGCCTAAAAACGTTTTTTAGAAAATACTTGCCCTGTAAAATATGGAGTTAAATACATTGTTAAAAGCCATTTCACACTACCATGGTAAGTTATAGCTGGTAATTTAAACCATTTAATACACCTAAATTGTGCACATTTTTCTAGAATTTTTATTAAGTCTTTACCGTTAAAAGCAAAACCTAAATGTGTAGAAATTTCGAAAAAAAATATTTAAAAAATCCTCATTGCACACATTGAGAATGTAAACTGATATAGTCATTAAATTTCAGCGTAATTTTGCGCTTCTCAGTACATTTGCGGGATTGGGCAACTTTTGGGCACATATTTGCACTTTAATCTCACAAATTAAGCTCCGGCTTTTAATTTCGACATATCTGAATGTAAAGAACCATTATGCATTACAATCTGAAGTATCAACTTTCGAAAAAAACGTCTTTGTATTTAAAAACTAATGATGTGGTCGTGTTGCTTGAATGATGGTCACGCCATATCGAAATACAAATCTATTTTCTAGAGTGAAACTACTCCTTGCACGATACATTAAAAAAAAGGCCAAATGTAAACATACCTATTTTGTTGAAGGTCATAATCGTAGGATGCACAACGCTAAATAGAGCTAAACCAATTAATCTGTTAACAACTGAATAGTTTGAGCTAGAAAATAATTATAATACTTATTATAAAAGCTTAGTTTATGAGTAAAATACAGAGTTTTTTTAAAATAGACAGTTTTAAAATATCGTTTAATATATAAATCTATGTTGTATTGTATAACTTACATTGGTACTAAAAATAGCTCTAGTGCATGGAAATTTATGTTTTAAAAGCAGAAAATGGTAAAAAATGAGTAAGAGATAGAAATGTTTCTCAGAATCTTTATAGTAGGGTTTGGCAAAAGGAAATATATTCACCTGGATTTTGTGACATTCATAAAATTACTTTCTCGAAAAATCTCCCTTGTCGGTATAAAATTACTTGTTGATAGTTGATAATATCAAATGCTATATGCTTTTTTTATATATATAATCTTTAAGAACCAATTTTTTTTCTTTGTTAAAATACTTCTTTGACGACGTTTTTTTAATGGTCAATATTTTACTTTCAGAAAATAATGAGTATTGATTGATTACAAAATAGTATTTTCAGCTGTTCAAATAAAAGTGAAAAGAAAGTATTCAAACAAAAGTAAACCTGAAACATAAGTAATCCCAGTGAAAGCTTCAAGCAAAAATAGTAGTTTCTAAGTCTCAAAAGAAATAATTTGACGTTAATAAGTTAATCACATTTTCTAAGAAAGTTAGCCTCTTTCGTTTGCTTTTATATATTTTCTCTTATTTCTTTGATTTAATTTCTTTTTTATTTTCAAAAATATATAGCAGTTATAGCTAAGCATTTTCTCAGAAAGATGACAGCAGAGTTCGAAAACTAAATTTATAGTTATTATAGCTTCTATACAATGAGTACGATAAAAAAAAGAAAAGTTTAAAACATCATTTTATGTTAAATCACGTCAGATGCATGCCAGTAAGAATCTTTCTGATACACTAGTTTTTAAATACACAAGTTGTCTGAAGAACTCGTAGCACACTAGTTCATGTTTTTTTAGTTAATAACTAATTACTATTTGATATTTTATGCAATGTCTGCGTTAAAAAAACTGCTACACTGCAAAAAATGAACTTTTTTTTTTTTTTTTTTTTTTTTTTTTTTTTTTACAGTACGATGCTGGCAGCCGAGGTTCCATTTTAAAACTGTAAAATGCAGTAATAACTGTAAAACTAGCAATTTTACAGTTTATTGCCGTAAAATTTAGCTGTATTATACTGCAAAAACCACAGTATAATACTGACAACAGATATTCCAGTTTACAAATGTAAAATTCAAGTTAATAAACTGTAAAATTAGCAATTTCACAGTTAATTACTGTAAAATTAGCTCTGATACTCTTTAGTAGTGTAAAGTTAGTAATTTTACAGTTTATTATTGTAAAACTTGTAATTTTTACAGTTTATTACTATAAAATTAGCTGTATTATACTGTAAAAACAACATTTATTTTTTACAGGGTAGTAATAGTTGCTGTTTCTTTTTATTACTTTTTTTAAAACAAATTATAAAATTAATGAGCAATACCGGTTCCTAAAGGGACTCCAAAATCTATGGCATTACAATTACAATTATTTATGGGCAAACATTTTTCTAATGATATCATCGAAGTGTGAATAAGTCACGTCCTTCTGCCATCAGCGTTTTAACCCGTAATAGTAAAATATGAAAAAGAAAGAACGAAAAACTATTTTTTAAATATATAATGATAAACTAAAATACTCCGCATTTGTAGTTAGAGTTTATTTATACTAAATACGTAGTAGTTTAAATTCTAATTTTGCATGTAAATAAATTCAAAGCTCTCAATTTATATCATAATAAATCAGAAAACTAAGTCTAAACTTTTCTTTTCTGACATGTTCAGTATTTAGAAAGAGTTAATGCCAGGATGATCTTGGACTACCAAATTATAGGAAGAGAACTATTACTTATATTTTTGACTGTACCGAATTTCTTTGTACTTGTTTCAATTCGATGTTTTAGAATCATATAAAGGAAAACAAAACACTTTAAAAAATTATTTATACATTCTATCAAAAACTTTATTTTAGTTTTGGCAATATTATCATCCACAGCAGTTAACAGGATGTAATATTTATCATTTCTTGCATAATAAAGAATATATTTTGCTTCTCCTATTATTATTATTTTCTTCATTTTGAAGATGGAAAACCAAACAGTGATATGCCTGAATTTTTTTAATTTACCAAAAGCTATCTTTCAGTGAAAGTAACAATATGATCCGCTTTTTCTCCCTCAAAAAAAAGTGGGATAAGTAAGAAGAGAAAAATAAATCACTTCGAAAAATATATTTTTGTGCAACGATCGTAGAGTTCAAAGGCTTTTAAAAATACAGTCTGTAGACATTTTTCAACACTGAGTCATCTTCAAAAAAGAAAATAAAAAGTAAATAAAGGTGCTTAATCTTCCTCCGAGATGACCTCGTTATTATCTGAACTTCCATTAAAAACGATAACATCCTGTCTACTATTGAAGCAAAGTTTCAGATCTCAGCTGTCCTCAGGTAATCAATTCCGCTGTCTATTTATTTCCTCCGAACTTTTATCCCCAGTGCTTTAATACTTCAGGACTACTTTTGTTGAAGACGATTGGAAGAGATGAGGAGTTCACAATACAAAATTCCATTAGGTCATGTTCGAAACTTTTTAGAAGAAAAGTATCTCTATAAATGGCGCTTTAACCCGTTCGGGACGAGCGCCGTAAATGTACGACAGCGCGAGCTGCCCTACGTGGCCGACCGACGTAAATATACGACAGCGAAAAATGTCTTTCAGGGCCGACCGTCGCATATTTACGGCGCACTTTTGGAACGAAATACTTCTATCAGATGGCGTTACTTATCCACTTTATTTTCATTAGATTTTTCTGGTTCCTTTATATATATATATATATATATCTCTCTGACGTCAGAACAGTGGGTGTGTGAAATATCTGAGAGATTTATTGGGTTCGCGATGATGAAAACAAAAACACAAGCGGTTCAAAAAGAAACACGTAATGAAGGCTGGCGTTGCTTATTCACTTTTTTTTTTTTTTTTTCAAAAGATTGCTCTGGTTCCTTTATATATATATATCTCTGACGTTAGAGAGGGGAATATCAAGTGTCTGAGATTTATTAGGCTGCAACACGTGGTGAAGAGCGTATTAATTCATTTTAAAAGCGTCAATAGTTTTCGGTTCTGTTTTAAGGATGGGGCTTTTTATGGGAGACATTCTAACTTAGGTTTAACTTCAGTATTCATTTGGAAAAGATGGAAAAAAGCTTCGAAGGAGATGTGCAGTTTGTTCAAAGCACAATAAAAGACGTGAAACTGGTTACGAATGCAAAATGTGCAATGTCAGTCTCTGCATGGATCCGTGTTTTGAAATTTTTCATACCGCTTTACAATATTAACTATTGCAATAATCCTCATTATTAATGTGTGTCATGATGTTAAGAGTGAAGATTTTTCATGTTTCTTTTCTATTTAGCATCAATATTTAGTGTTTAATTTAGGTAGTTTTAGTTGTAGAAAAATACAATAAATTTATATTTTTAATGTTAAATATCAGTTATTTTAATGATTTTTTTGGCTATGATTGAAAATATGTTATATTTAATCTCATCTTCAAAAATGGTGTCATTTCTATGAAAAGTGTACATTTTATCGATTATTATGTAATGCGTAGTTTTCGAAATCGCGAATTAGGCTTAGTGGGAGAAAATGCTCCGGCCCGTGAGTGCAGTTCGCGGTAACAGCTGCCGGCCTGAGAGAGCGTTTTCTTCTGCGGGCTGCCGTCCCGAACGGGTTAAGAACAGTGCGGTAACATGAAAGTAGGGTATTAAATTGAAACTAGATTTTTTTCCACAACCAAAATTATCTTTCTGAATATTTATTTTCTATTAGTTTTAATAAATTTTTCCTCCATAAAAAATACGATTCAGATTTTCATAAGGCTGGTTTTTTTACAATTTTAGGGTCCCTGAAAATATTAAGGAAGTTTCCATAAAATAACCAAATTAATTAATGGATATTTTTCAATTTTCGTGCATTTAGATTTTCCAAGAGCTATTTATTCGCAGCTAACTTTTTGAAAAAAAAAAAAAAAAAGGTATTCAATATTTCAGGAAAAATTGAAAGTACAGAGCTTATCAATTTTTTGGAATTACATTTTTTCAATATAATAAGTTAAAGATTAGAGGGAAACTTTTCGGTACTGTTGAATTTAAATGCAATTTAAAAGAAAGTCTTATGTCTTGCAAGATATCTTTTAGTTATTATTTAAAGCACTAAATAGTAGAAAGTTGATAAGTTAAAAAAAAAAAACTATTTCTAAAAAAAAATAAAAATAAAGGTATTGTTATTTTTGTACCCTATTATTGTAAGCTGTTTAATATAGCGTAGTCTAAACTACTTTTGTGTTTTTTTTTCTGCAAGTGTTGTTGATTTGCGCCAAGTTAAGTACTTTTCAAGAATTTTACAAAAATCAAGTATAAATCTTTGTCCTACGTGACATTCGCGTATGGCTCAAGATGTCGAACCTTGCTGCTTTAAGTTCATGTGTCTTTTACACTGTAAAAACTGTGTACAGTTATTACTATAAATGTTACATAACTTGTACAGTAAGTCGTGCCAATTTTGAGAAAACCATGACTTATGATGACTTATAGCATGGAAACTGAAGCAGCGTTCAAAGCCCTACCTAAATACAAGCATTGACGCAGATTTCGTAAATTCTAATAAACGAAAGCAGGGCGTGTCTCAGTGGCCAAGCGGTGAAATGCGCTTGCTTTGAGAGTAGTATCTTGGCGTTGTAAGGACAAGGTTGAGGGTACGAGTCTACCGAAGATGGAAATTCCGTCTTTTGTTCTGTAAAAATACTTGTGTGTAATTGTAATAAATTTTAACTCGGTGTGAAGGTGAATAGTGTACATTGGTTGTGGGACAGCATGAACCTGATAAAAACTAAATGAACGAATAATTGAAAATGAAACGGTAGGGAAAAGATGTTGAAGAACCTTAAATTATCAATGATTAGGGTATAAACTTTTTATTATATAGGACTCAAAGGCAATCATGGGCGTGTGGTTGGTAGTTTCAAGTATATAAATATAATTTATTTCCATACTTTTAGTTAAGAACTAATTAAAATACGTTATTACTTGATCATTAAATAGCTATGGATTATTTAGATCATCAAATAATTTACTTTAAGTAAGAGTCAATTTTCAGTTTAAAACCATTTAATCTTACAAGAAAGTCTGATGAATTTTCATTTTTGTTGATGTGTAATATTTCAAATTATATTTCTATAAGCTTGGAGATAATTCTGGTAAAACCTTACAATAAAATTGTGAAGCATTACAGCATTATAACACTACTATAGTGTAACCTTCTCAAACTGATGTGTTACGTTATACCAGTTTTTGCAGTTAAATTACCCCAGAAGATTACAGGCACCAATGTTGCCACAGCTTTTACGGAGTAAGGTTGCGCCAATTATTTTACAGTGCATTTGTGAGAAATATAAATTCACTTACTTTAAATAAAAGTTTTTTTTCACTTTCGTGTACTCAATGTTTAAATCAGTTTTAGAATATCCAATGAGTTGAAGATATTACTTATGCATTACATTTTTAAATGTTACATTTTAAAATACTTTTAATCTTATTCGTGTCTTAAAATGTTGAGCTACAGTTTTCTGCAGTTCTGTGTGACGTAATTAGACTTTAAGTAAACAGACATGGTAGTTTAGAAATATATCACATGTTACTAAGTAACAGCGTTTCGAAAACGAGTTTTTGTAGTAAGGAGAACGTAATTGGATAATATGATTTATTTGATAGTTTACTTCCAATTAAAAACTTATTTAAAGTTAACTGTTGTTATTAAGGTTTAGACAAGATTTCTCACGTACGGTCATTATTTAAAAGCAAGTGCATTTTATGTTTCAGAACAGTTTAAGTGGATACCTTTCACATAAATACTTAATTTTATTTTGCATTTAGATGCAATGAAGATACATTTTCAAAAAGTTTTCTCTCTGCTCTTTTTTAATTCTAAATATATTTACAGCTAATAGACGTACAGCAAGTGATTTGTTTACAGCTTAAAAAATACTAATTTATGATAATTTACTTCCAAAATTCTACACAATCTTTAGGACGGGCTATTTAAATAACTTTCAATTGCTTAAAGAGCTAATTTCCTGCAGTGGATAATATTTTATCCAAAATTATGTCGAAACAACTTACTTTAAGCACTGATAAAAACATGCATTTATACGTTAGGGTGAGGAAAACGTGCATCGTTTTGAACAAGATAATGTTTTCCCGAATAAAATTCTTTATTTCAAAACGAAAGTGAAATATCAGAAAATACACTTTATTCTTATTTTTAACCGTATAGTTAATTATATACAAGTATTTTCGGCGAATGCCAGGAGTTCTATCTAGTTAATAATCATAACAATCTAATAAAACATAAGTTAAATTTGATTAATATTGATTCTACTTTGAAATAAAATTACAAAATAAGGTATATTATAATTAAAATTTAATGATAATTACCTTCATTGTTTAGTCACTGACGCATATTAACATATGAACCTAATTAGTTAAGCTTATTGATAATCGTTTACACAAAAGGACACACCGGCTGAAATATTCAATACTATTATAAAGTAATTAGTTTTCTTATAATTACAATTTGTAGCAGAACCAAGTCTAAATCATAGAGTGTAATTAAAATGTCGGATAATTTTTATATTAGCATATTATTACGCATTCAAACAAACACGCTATAATTATTTTAACATGTTTATAAATTGCCATTTACTAGTACAGATATTTACTTCTTTTGATTTTGGCATTCGTAAATATAGTTATTTATTCAGTTTAATTAATCAAATGCAACTAAATATATCTATTGTATGATAAACATCCTTTATTATTATAAATTAAATAAAGTTCGAAGCTGAAACGTGTTTCTTTTGTTTTTAATTTAAAAGAGAATTTATTGTAAGGATGTCAATTAAAAATCAAAAGTCTTTTGTAATATTCTTCAAAGGTTTAGAATAAATTAGTGTGTCTAAGACAATGTAGATAAACACTATTCTTTAAAAGACACCCTTAATTTTCCATGCATTGAATAGATTCAATTAAGTAAAATTTCCTCTTGAAATAGTTATGCATTATGCTTCTAAAGACAACAAAGCTAAGGACTTTCTGAAAAGTTGGGATTATGATACAAAAGACGCTAGATTAAACTCTGGATTAAAGTACAAGAATCCAGAAAACATTACTGGCATCTACATTTTTAGATGCTTCTGTTTGATTGAATTTTGAAACAACCAGTATAACAATAGTTTATCTTTAACATAGTATACAAGTTTATCGGGTACAAGTTGTTCAAATACAAATGACTTAAGTAAATTTAAATTAAAAGTAATTTACTTTTGTTAGGGTGTAGCATTCCAAAATATACATTAGAATGAACATACATTTACAAACAATGAAAAATGTAACATTCCTTGCAAAACATTTACTATGAAAAATCGACATTTGTATATAAATGTAGCCAAATCCTATAACGGAAAGAACGTGCTCCACGTTTAGGACTAACTTGACTTTCGTCGTGTGATAAAAAAAGGAAAGAAAAAAGGAAAAATAAAGAAGTTGAAAGTTGTCACTTACGTTTTCTTTATAAACAGTAACATTATATGCTCAGTGAAAAATGGAAAAAAAAAAAAAAAAAAAAAAAACTACAGTGGTTTGTTTGCTATCATAAATAGTGGAATAATTTATTTCTTTGTGAGTAACTATTAATACCGTAAAACGGGGTGAATCGGTACAATTTTCAGCTTTGATTGTAAAAAAAATAGTCAAAAGATTATTTTAAAATTTGTTTGTTCGTGCGAAAACTTCAGTCGTGCTTTGTTTTTTATATTGCAAGCAAAGACAAAACATGCTGAACAGTTATTATTTATATATATAATGATTTAAAGGTATTCCGATTTACCCCGCTGATAAGGGTCAATCGGAACTCATGCTAATTTTTTTCTGTTTTTCAGTTTAACCTATGATAGGTCTCACAAATATTAGTAATATTGATAGGGGATAATAATAACAGATAGTAACTGTCAAATAAAATTTTATTTTCCATCCCAGTAAGCATTAATGATTAAAAAAAAACATTTTGAACTTTTAAAAATTAAAACTAATTCTAAGAAATGCTCTTGAATTGAAATACAAAGAGTTAACATAAATTGAAGTCACTTATGTTATCCACAAATATGTACTTGTTTTTAAAACTAGCAGTTGTGGTTTGGCTTAAGTTCATTCATAACATCTTTTTGAGATGAACGATGCCTTTTCTTTAGTGACTGTCAAGAAAAAAAAATAAATAAAGATAACTTGAAGGATACTACAGAAAGGTTCATTATTCAGAATTTTATTTCATGAAAGTAGTATTAATACTCTGTAAACAATATATACATATGGATGGAAATAGATAGTTATCTTATTTCATTTGATCCTTTACCCTGTAAATTTTCCTCAGCTTCTATTACTGCTGCATTACAAATATATATGGGCCTAAGCTTGTCTCATAATTTTCTTCATAAGACTACATCGTTCAAAAATTTGTATGATCTTCGCGTCTTTTCTTGTAATTGTATAATATAAACATACAAAAATAAATAAATGCATAAATAAATGTTTATGACAAAGAAATTGATTGCATTTAAAGCAACAGATTTTTATAGTCAATTTATTATTTCGAGAACAAAACGTTTCCTTTGCTATCAATATTCATTCATTTAAAATTAAAAAGAAGTACACTGCACAAAAAAGAAAAGGTGTAATTTCACACATTTTAGTCACACATGCAAAATGTCATTAAGAAAAATTAAAATAATTACATTTTGAATTACTTGAGAGCGATGCGTATTCAAGAAACTTCTAATGCTGTTTGCTATTGTTATTTATTTAGCTTTTACATATTTCATTCTTGATTTACTTATAACGATCTACTCTTACATCAGTTGCTTTCATGAATATTACATTCGTGTTCTTGTAATGAGGTTTGAAATTATTTGTAAGAGAAGGTCATAAATTATTCAAAAACTGAAATTAAAGCAAAGAGAAAACTTTTATTTTTATTCTTCATTTCCATTTTACTCCTACTTACAATTCTCTTGCTCAAAAAGAAACGAGCTAATGATTTGTTTTTCGCAAAAAAAAAAAAAAACACATAGTCATGAAATTGAGGAATTAAAACGAGAATTTTTAAAATAATGTTCATGTTCAAAAGAAAAACTTATGCTGTAAGCAACTAGCTACCACATTTAAAAAAATTTGAAAAAAAATGACACTTAAAATAAAAAAATGATTAGCAAGGAAATTTTGAATGCACTTAGGAATTACCGATTATCTGTAAATCGTATGTTACACTTAGGTGCTTGTTTTGTTCAATTATACTTACGTTGTGCTTCTACCTTGCGATGTTTGAATTTTTAGGTACTTACGTGTGCGCCGCAATTTTTAAAACAGCTTCGTTTTTTATCTTTTACCCTAAGAAATATCAACAAGTAATTAACCTTTATGATAGACATTTTAAGTAACCAGTAGTGTAACAGGTTAGGAGCGCTGTATTGCATTCAAATTAAGAAAAAAACCTCCAGAAAAAGTAATTATTCATCAAGTAATTCAGTACAGATAATAGGTTCAATTAGGGCAAAGGGAAACATCGGGTAAATGGAAATTTTTTTAAACCATATTTGAAGTAATTTTTGAAACTAAACTTCAGATAAGGCATCTTATACAATATCCTATATTCTGAAACTTTCGCGGTTTTTTAAAAACTGGTATCGGTGTCATTATTAATGGAAGCTGACACTGTAAAAGAAGTTGATTTTCAAAGTTAGGTCATCTTGCACTTTCTTCTTCAACCAGCCTCCAAATGTAAGGTACTTAGTTTTAACCAATTTTACCTTTCATGCAGAAGGTTACAATTAAAATGTATATACATAAATTTTATCTTTCCAGCTACTTTTAACGTTAAGTTTAGCTGCTTCTACTTAATTCATTATTACTACTCTGGCGTAAATGGAATCAACTAAATTTTTCTATCTTCCTATTTTTTGGAACTTTATAGTTTGATGTTAGATGCATTTTCGTTTGCTTTTTACAGAATTTCAGAGCATAATTTAAATTTTAGTGCCTTATTTATCTTAAGAAAAGGATTTTAGATTGCATTTGGAGGAATAAGCGGATTTCATACGACTTATGGTCTACAGATTGTCTTGTTATTGAAGAACTTCTAAAGCTTCTAAAATATTTGTGCAAAGTGAGGTAATCTACCGACATTAGCTTCACGGATAAATAAATTATCTGTGTGCTCTTATTTACCCTCTAGTTTCTGGCGAAAAAAAATATTTTATCCGTTATCGAACAGTCATGCAGTCAAATGTTTCATACAAAGTTTTTTTCAGAGGTGAACATTCATACAGTTTTAGTACAAGTTTTTAGCAGTCTTGGAAATAAGCCAAAAATGTGTTTTAGTTCATAAAAATGTTTTAAAAAAATCTTGATTTTATTTGCTATCAAAGCCTCGCAATGATAAATGCTTTATAAGAAATTTCTGTCTAAAATTACAGTCTTGGACGCAATGCAACATACGTTTTGATTCATTAAAAAAAATCTTGATTATATTCGCTATTAAAGAGTCGTGAAGAGAAATGTTTCATATCATATTCTATTCAGAGATTGGAGCCTTAGACACAATGCGAAAATATGTTTTGATTCATTGAAAAAAAAAAAAAAAAAAAAGAAGCAGAAAGAAAGTTGAAACACAGAAATTATGCCTCTCCCTCCCCCCCAACTGGCCTTCTGTCGTTTTGGAAAACTTAGTAAGATGAAAATATTCATTCAAATCTTTTATTTAAATATCTAGAAGCAGAAATATAGCTTTCTGACTCCTTTGTCATATTTTTGATTGATGCAATGGTATCGAACTGAAACTTTATTTTTAATAATAAATAATGAACTGAAAACATCTTCAAAAAGAGTGGGTGCTTAATTTTATTTTTAATCCTCATTTGTAATAAAAAGAGAAACAGTTCAAAGATTGCACAAATCGCCCTCTTTCATTTCTTTAATTTGTTTCTTTGATCTCTAAGTTCTGCAGCAGATCAAAGAAATTTCTTATGCTTTGTTCTTGTTAGTATTTTCATATTTGAAGCTTTGTATCATTAGTTTCTTCAGATGTTTATACAAAATAAAATAGAAAAAACACCATTAACGAGCATCATTTTCAAAATTTATTTTTAGATGAATTTTATGACGTTGCTTCAACGTATAGTTTAAAAAATAAATAAATCTTAAGCAGATTTTGCGTTAAAAAAATTCCTGCGAAATTTGGAATGAGAAATAAAAATAATTTGTTAAATTTTAAAATGTTCCTTTTTATTTTAGTAGAATAATTCTCAGAATTTAGATATTATGTCAATGGAGTCGTTTTAAATAACTTTTAAAAAATGTATGTTTATCTACCACCGAAAAACTTATTAATGTAGTTATTTTTGGTTCTGAAACTACTCGGGTACTCGACGCCGAGTAGACAAATATACCCGGTTTAAAGCGGAATAAGTACGGCTTCCGTTTTAACGAGCACCATTTAAGGTGGAAGTCCGATTTAGCTCAGAGTGGTCTGCTCTTTTGATCCAGACCAAGGCCGAGAAAATCCTTGGTCTAGTACCCCCGGGGGTATCGTTTAACTTGGAGGATTTTGTGAACACGACCCTTATTTTAGGTTGCCCAGCCACCATTAGTAACGACGGCGGATCTTTGATAGGCTAGGATCGAACCCGGGACCTTACGGTTACGAGTCCAACGCCTTTCCGATCAGGCTACTACAGCTATAAAAATAATGTCATAAAAATATAGTCATTTTATCAAAAATTTAATCGGTGCATAATTATCAAGCGTTCCTTTGACGTGCTTAATTTTAATAAAAATGAGAAATTCAAGTCGAGACGCATGTTTGAATTTGCTATCCACGAAGTAAAACACTTCGCACTACCACACTAATTAAGATACAGGGTGTCCACTCCAATCGTGGACCAATAGCTAATTTCTAAACCGTTAGAGATAAGCATACAGTTTATTTAGGAAAAAATCTCAAAATTATGAAAGGAATTTTGGGTCTATTCAATGTTTTTCAAAAAATCAAATTTTGAAAGAGTTACGAAATTTAAATTTTTATACAGCCCACCAGTCCTATTAATCATATTTAGTAAAATATTCTTGACACTGTAACGTTTAAAACTAAAAAAAAATCACTCTTCTACCACAAAAATTGACCGAGTTATGACGTTTTGAAAAATCAAGATTTTGCATTATTTCATGACGTCATCGAGCGATCGCTTAAGGGACCGTATGCGAAATCCTTCAAAATCTTGATTTTTCAAAACGTCATAACTCGGTCAATTTTTGTGGTAGAAGAGTGATTTTTTTTTAGTTTTAAACGTTACAGTGTCAAGAATGTTTTACTAAATATGATTGATAGGACTGGGGGGCTGTATAAAAATTTAAATTTCGTAACTCTTTCAAAATTTGATTTTTTGAAAAACATTGAATAGACCCAAAATTCCTTTCATAATTTGGAGATTTTTTCCTAAATAAACTATATGCTTATCTCTAACGGTTTAGAAATTAGCTATTGGTCCACGATTGGAGTGGACACCCTGTATAAAAGACGAAACATTTGCAAAGTGGATTCATTTTAAAATAACAGCTACCAAACTTTCTCATCTTCCATAGACGAGAACTACAGAGATTTAGGGATTTGTATTATTCATTGAGCAATCTCTGCACTTTACAGTCTAAGAAAGAAGTCCTGCCTTGCCTCCACCAATCACGTTGCAAGAGATATTTGCATAAAATCGGACTTGTGTGAATATAAACTTCTGCGACAGCAAAATCATTTTCTTTAGTAATTTCTTATGTTTCCTTAAGTTTCATTTTTTCAAAACTCCAGACACGCATTAGGGACCATATTGTCTACCAGAGTAAAAATTTGAAAGCAAAAGTGATTTTTTTTTGTTCTAGCTACAAAAAAAAAGAAAAAAAAAAAAAAAAACACTTTGCAAACTTGAATAAAAGTAGGAATGGTTATGTACTTCAATGAGAACTCTATGAATGGATAAGAATATAAAGTAAATCACACACACGAATTTACCTTGAAATCGGCATACATAGACCCTTATAGGATTTACTTTTTAATATCTTTTCAATAACATTTCTTTGAGTGGCCAATTTTGTATTTTACATGTGTTTTACATGTTGTATTTAATATATTGTATTTTACACGTTTTAAGACAAAAGCAGTCATTTTTAGATGACAGCTAATTCCAACGTTTTGCTTACACAAAATATTCCTGAAAATATTCCATAATGCATGGGCTATTCAAAAATATACGCTGTTCAAAGCTGAAAACTTCCATGCTCTACTCAGTACTGCAGAAATATTCAGAAGTGAAACATTTGACATGCTTGACTAGAATCTTCATAATGGTGTTGTCTCATTAAAAATTTATGAACATGACACGCGCTCATCAGTGGAATTCTATTGATTCACTTTTCATAACGCAGGCGTAAAATTTATTCCTGACAGTTAGGAAAACAACTTTTGGTTGTATATGAAGGATGACTAACAAGCTAAAAACTCAAGTCGTTCTACGCTTAAATTTTTGACTGCTGCTATATGTTTATTACTTGCTTTCCAAGCAAGTTTTTTTCATATGCTTTTTTTTTTCAATGCATGTATTTATTAAATAACAACGTATGCTTATAAAAGATGGTAAAACTTCACTTATATGTGTCGACATTAGAAATAATTTTGTTCTACCGTAATATGCTTTATTAAAATTATAAAATTGTCTTTATTGTATACTTTGCTTTATACATCTTATTGAATAAAATGATATATGTGAACTTAAAATAAATTTTGTTTTGCTTACATGCATGTTCTGGGGGGGGGGGGTGTTAGATTACTACGATGTGTAAAAAATACTAGAAAGGTTTAAAACATAATCCTTTCTAGTATTATTTTATATAAAGCTACTTGAGCCTGAAAATTTCCTAAACATGTAATTTAAACGAGAAACAAAATGGTTTGAATTTTATGTAATAATATTATTTTTTAATTAAAAAAAAAACAATATTCTTAAGATTTTTTTTAAAAGTGAAATTTTAGTATAATATGTAGCAAAGTACAGTATATAATCAAACTGCATCATTAAAATAAACGTTTGTATTTGTCATACTATACGCAAATCATAAAGGACTACAGTCGAGCCCGCTTATTAGAATATCGCTTAAAGGAATATCCCGATTAATATAATACGTTTTCAATGTACCAAACCATTGAAATGCATTATTTCCATCCCGGATAATGCAATATGCCGCTTATTAGAATATTTTTTCGTGGCAAAATGGCTATTCCATTAAGCGGGTTCGACTTTACCTAATTCAAATAAATGTACTTTCTTAGTGTTTTTTTCTTTTTTTTTGTGAAAATGCATCAAAATAATATTATATATTTTTTACAATGATTCATTATTTATTTCATTATTGTATTTTTAGGGAATCATTTCTACACCCATAAACTTAATCAATAAGTATATTATATCATATTCTTCGGTGACAACATTTGTTTTGGATTGCTCATCTACCATACATTTTTGTGTTCATAAATGGTATATAAAGAGAGATACGTTCTAGAAGAATAATAGAAAACGTTCTAGCATGTTTTTTAATACACCGAAACTATATAAAAATCTATACAGGTTAACATCACATGGTTGAAAAGAAAATTTTTTTTAGAAATTTTATTTTTTCCTCATACCTTCAACATTGATAACTATAATAGTTATATAAAATAGTTAATTGAATTGGAAATAATATTGTTACGAAAATCATGCAGATTAAGTTTATTATCGTTTTCCTTTGTCATTTGAAGCGGGATATTCAATTATCATATTTCTCTAGGTGCAATTTTATTAACAAATGTGGAACCCGCATTCAGATTCACTTACTGCTAATTTAATTGATAAATTTACTCCATTAGCATATGTGTGCACTCAAATAAACTCATATATTTATTTTGCAAAGTTTCTACAAAGGAAGAAAAAATTGTCTACAAAAGATAATGTTTTGAGTCATTGAAGCGTTTAGTCAATATAAATTAAGGAAATAATAGATTTTTATTAACTTTAAATATAATAATGCTTAACATCTGTGGGGCCCACTGGCACAAATTTAAGCTTTTATGATTAGGTTTTCCCTTGCACTTGAAGAACTTGTACTGTTTGGTATTTTATAAACTAAAAATACAAAAATATGTTTGTAGAGTAGTTATATTTTGTTTTAACTAAAATTATCCTTTCAGTAAAACATTGTTTCGAGCAAATTAAAAGCTCCTAGATGGAGAAAGTTTTTTGTTTTTTTTTCAATTGTTTCTATAATCAATTTTTATTTCAGAACATACAGCTTAGAAGTGAAAAAAATGTCTTATAAAGATATTTTATTTTCAGATTAAACAATATTGCCATTTACTGTAAAATATTCCTTTAAATTATTTTTTTTCCAATGCTAAAAGAAAAAGAAAGAAATTAAACATGTTTCTTTTCTTTAACAAGAATTCAAAGACTTCTTGGCATACTTGCCTTTCCATTTTATTTTAAAAAATCAAAATCTAGCACATGTAAGGATTTGATCATGCAATCTCCATTTTGTTTTTGTTAGTGTAAGAGAGAGAAACTAATCTTTTATAAGCGAATTGTAAGTCTGACTCTTAACCAAACTGTCTCTTCGTGGAGGTTGAAAATGGCTGAAAGTACAAACAAAACATAATTGGGACTCCATAGAATGCCACGTTTGCATCATATCACAGTGAGTTAACAATTTTATTAAACTTTCCACCACATAGATTTTTTCTAATGCATAGTTCATTTATTTTTTCTCTCTTGGATTCACTAGATCGTAAACTATTACAAATATTTAAAACTTAAGTGCATTGTTTTTATCTTAGATCTAAGCTAATCACTTTTACCGCCATTTTAAAATAGTTCTCAGGGGTTTTATTGCATTTCTATGGACAGCAGAACATAATATGGACATTAGCAAAATATAACATGTTAACCACGTAAACAATGTTTTTCATCGTTTTTAGTGTTTCTTAAACTCTGGAATGGCTTCAAGTGCAAGAACTAACACAAATTTGAATCAGGTGGTTACTCAATTGATTATCCTGAAAAAAAAAACCCACCAGTTTTAATAACAAGTTTGTGTGAAACACATTTTTAAACATACATTGTATGTGAGTGACGCAAGTTCATTTTTATAATCTACCTCTGTGCCACAGGACTTAAATAGCTCGTAAAATTCCAGATTCTACAGCTAATTCTATATAAATCCAATGATTTCTGAAATCCAGCACACGATGTTCTATGCATCAACCTTTACAAAATTAAAAATAACGTTTCTGTGAAATACAATGTAAAATAAAATACATATGATTAACACATTTATATTAAACAGTTTATCATCAATCCATTCACAGTCCACTGTACAATGTGGTATTAAATATGTATGATGGATGAAAGCTCTAATATGTCATCTTAGGGCTCAAAGGTATGATCAATGTTAAAGCATCTGTCATAATCAAAGGGCCCGCTATTCACCCCGGGTGAGTTATGAATTAGTTTGGTCTTTGACATTGTGCATATACTTGTAACACTGCGATAGTTATGCCCTAGAACTGAATCAAATTTTAGCAACATTCCGTTAGGCTATTCCACTATAGTGAAATGAAAGACTATGTGAAATCTGTATCTCAGAGCCAGATTAGTGTTAGTCCAAAATGGACGATTTTCCCTTAATTACTGCATTGTATGTACACTGCAAAAAATGAACGGTTGTTTTTACAGCATAATACTGGCAGCCGAGGTTACAATTTAAAACTGTAAAATGCACAGTAATAAACTGTAAAACTAGCAATTTTACAGTTTCTTACTATAAAGTTTGAAATTTTACAGTTTATTGCCCTAAAATTTAGCTGTACCATACTGTAAAAGCAACAGTATAATACTGGCAGCAGATGTTCCAGTTTAAAACTGTAAAATGCACGGAAATAAACTTAAAAAAAGCAAATTTACAGTTTGTACTGTAAAATTAGAAATTTTTCAGTTCATTATTGTAAAGTTAACAATTTTTTGTTTGTAACTATAACATTAGCTGTATTATATTATAAAAACAACATTCATTTTTTACAGTGTAGAATATTATTCCGCATCTAACCCATGAAAACGTCATTCTATGATTAAAAAAAGAAAAACAAAAACTTCACAATCATTCAGCAGAGTTAAAAGAACGCAAGTCCCATCCTTAGTATTCTCCAGACAAACGTATTTGCTCTCTCCTGAAGAGTAATGAAAATGAACTTACGTCAGTGTATCTCTGAGTTAGAGATATGTATATTTACCTTTTACGTAGTAACTTACTAATGCTTAACTAAATAGATATATTATTTTTTTATTGGGGAACTCTGGGGCTTCTTAAAAAACAATGTAGTCTTACTGCTGGTACATAAATACTCAGCCTTTTCCGAATAAAACGCGTATCTTGGTACTGAGGTATAATTATGTTTCATCTTTTATTATGTTTCATTATTTATTATTTCTTATCTACACCAGTCTGTTGAATGATAATGCAAAAAGAGCATATTTCAAATTAAAAAATAATCAAAAAGAGCACACATTGGCTTAGAAAATATACTAGTTAAATTATGAACATGTTTGACCAGGATACTGTGAAATCGGAGAAAGCCTAAGCGGAAAAAATAATAAAGGGATGCTTCTCTTATTTGCTGTTTTAGATTTTGTGTATTGAACATCTTTTGGTCCCATCTTTTAGCAAACGTTTTAGGAAAAAAAGGAAGCTTAAATAGAAATTTAAGGGGACTCTTAATCATACATATTTTCAAATTTTAAAATAAAAAAATAAATTATTAAAATCAATTAAGAAAGGGAAAAAATATAATACAAAGACGACAAATAAAGTTATGAAATAGGTAAAATAGGGCAGCTGTGTGTTCTTGCAAAATCTCTTGACAATTAAGTTCAATTCAATCTAATACCCTTTTTTTTTAATTGATATTATTTTTTTATTTGTTTACTTGAAATATCTTGCGCAGGACAACTCTCTACCACAGTTTTCGCGTTTTTAAAAACCATTTGTTGACTTATGGGATGCTTAAAAAACATCGTAAATACCTAAGTTTCAGTTTATTCCGGTTATTTTTCTAGTTTCAAGGTGAAAATTCAACTGCCAAACTTCGTTTGAGTAAGTTTTATCAAAACAGAAGCTTTCACGCAAATGATTTTTAATTTGCTTTTGAAGCTTTTTGAAACATGCATAAACCATTATTTTTATTTAATGTATTAATTATTCATGAACACATGTAAGTGAAACTTAAAGCATTTCATTTTCACAGCTGTATACAATAAATCGCTTCTTAGTAAAACTCAATTAGATGCAGATTTTAAATGTATTTTTAAATTTTTTATTTTATAAAAGAGATAAAAGATTTTCTAAAACGCATTTTAATGTATAAAAATAAATGATTTAACATGAAAGAAGGATTTTTTACTGATTGTCCTTATAAATTTAGAGTGCTTAATTTTTTAGGCAAGCGAAGTTCTTTTAAGTTATTTTATTTTTATAAACATGATTATAGAAGGCAATTTTTTATTTTATAAAAGAGATAAAAGATTTTCTAAAACGCATTTTAATGTATAAAAATAAATGTCTTAGTTGATTTAACATGAAAGAAGGATTTTTTACTGATTGTCCTTATAAATTTAGAGTGCTTAATTTTTTAGGCAAGCGAAGTTCTTTTAAGTTATTTTATTTTTATAAACATGATTATAGAAGGCCATTTTTTTATTTTATAATTTGTGTTAACATAAATTCAAAAGAAAAATTAATTTAGCAGTAGTTATTAAAAAAATATGTTAAATAAAAATGAATGTTAGGCAAAAGTCTAACATACTTACTGTCCGTCTTTGAAAGCAAAGACTAGCACTCGCGACATATTCCGTTTTAAAACAGGTAGTAAGACTGAAGAGGGGCATT
Organism: Uloborus plumipes; assembly: GCA_038373865.1. Taxonomy (NCBI): domain Eukaryota; kingdom Metazoa; phylum Arthropoda; class Arachnida; order Araneae; family Uloboridae; genus Uloborus; species Uloborus plumipes. Next base: position 10,172 of record JAXGGA010013289.1, on the reverse strand, counting down.
TTCCGCTCGAACTTGCTATATCTGTCCTTTCCGACTACTTTAGAAAAAATGCTGCATACATTATTTTACATCCCTTAACTTTGAAGTACCCCCAATTTGATAACATCAGCGTAGACGTGACGCATCTACAACTTCGCATAGAGTTTTCTTCCGACAAGACGAAGTCAGTCAGAGAACATAACGCATTTAAAATAGTTTTGAATATTTATTTTAGGATACATATTTTTCCAATAATTCAAACAAGTTCTTTAAAGCACGATGGCTTCTTTTAAATTTTGTTGGTTACGTGAATTACGAATTATTCTACTAAATCAGATAAGATACTCAAAACCTGTAATATAAAAATGCATTAAACGGACTCTATAGAATAGCAATGTACTAAATGCACAAATTCAAATACATTTAATGTACATATTATAGTTACAAATTATCCGTGCAAGAATGTAAGACATCCCTTACAGACACATAGATTTGGTGGAGAATGTTACTAGGCTGGCATCATTTAATATTCCTGGACTACTCTCAAATTTAATAAACCTCATCAGAGTCGAAATTCATAACCTTTCTTGTCTTAAATTTGTATGCATTTGTTACGTTAGCGTCAATTCTGTACGGGGTTATAAAATAATAATACACTCGAAACCCACGTCATCTGTCATAATCAGCAGACACGCGATTATGCATGTGTATCCTGAAGTAAATTCTATATTAACTCGCCCCAGGATCGCCCTGCGAACGGTTGGCGAAGACCGCTTTACGATTACGAACTCATTTGCATTACCTTATCTTAGTGTAATGTGCGCAGGAAATGCGTTAAAAGCGGTATTAACTTCCCAAAATGACCATTAAGGAAGCCTGCTCGACGACCTATTTAGAATATAATGCTAGTCGCATTAAATGAATGATATTTATTGAAATACGTGTGCTGAAATGTATTTTCGCCGAACCATTTAGAGTTTCAATCGATGATGATGACTTCTTGATTCGATGTTTCTAAACCTAATGTAGTTTCGAATGAAAGGCAATTTTGAGAGTAGTTATCTTCTTGTTCTGGGAATATTTATCCGGTATGGTTTATATACATATTTTTTTTCTTTCAAACGTATAATGTTTTTATCATTAATTAATTAACGTTTTTTTTATCAACGATGCTATTATCCTTGTTATCAACAATCCTTTGCCATCTAGTACCTTTGACAATATGTTGTTTTAAAACACCTTCTTTAACGAACAAACGAAGGTAAAAATAAAATGGTCGGATAATATGAAATAAGTTGTTTACACCTACTTACGTGTCTATATGGTTACCAACCATGATGGCTTTCCAAGAAAAAACTCCGCAACCTTTAAAATTTTAATTTTGATATTATTGGTGTTCTTATCGCATGTTCTCAGACTTCTTCAGATGTGTGTGCTTCCAGAATCACTACTCAGACCAGATTTTCCACCTTGCAAACATAGAGTACTACATTAAACGCCCTCCCCGATGAGCAGGTGTAAAAGATACGCACCATAATAGTTATGGTGCCAACCTTTGTGTTGCCATCTGGTCACACTAAGAAGCTATATCAGTCGTACATCAGTCTGTTGTATGCATTTTGCTATTCTTCTTGCTGACTGCATCCTGTTCTTCATTGCTTGCATGGCAATACATAGGCCTTTTATTACCGTTATTACTTGTGAAATACCATTTCGAATTGAAAATGTTCTCTAAAGTCGTGAAATGATGGTATGAGCAATGAGCAACCCCAATTTGTTCCGATTATATGCTGATTTCTCACTTTTGTCTTAAGTTTGTGCACATTAGTGTAGATATATAATACATCTGGGGTGCATTTGTGCGTGAATACACCGGAACTAGTTTTTTCACCTTTTGTTATAAAAAAAAAAGTTTTCAATTCATTTTTGAGTGCAGTTTCATTTTTCCCCTGCACATTCTTTGTTTTTCCTTTTGCATCATTCCAACAGTTTTTATTAAATTCTCTAATAAACCAAGGCTAAAATCAGATTCTATGAAAGCAGTAGTCATTGCTAAACTTATTTGCCCTGTTTTGTCTGTGCATGTTCTACGCCAACAGCCTCGTCTTTGCTGAAATCCTTAACGGTTAAAATATTATTGGAATTTTTGCTTGCTTTGTTATGTCATTTATTTAGTTCACTGACTAGCTACATCTTTAATTGCATTTTCTGCTTAAAATACGGAGCAAATTGATCACTTATTATAACAAAAAGAAAAAAAAACACTGCGTATAAAATTACCGTGAGATAATGCATTCTAGCAATTGGATAGAAAAATAATGATCATCTTAAAAGTACAAACTGATAAAGTTTCCGCTTTCATTTGACGTTTTCTGGAATTCATTCGATGTAATTTATTTCTTCCCGTTCCAATAACATTGCATTCATTTTCTAGCACAATGTTACTCGAAATCATTTCATGAAATGAGTCAGTTTGAACAAAGTCATACATTATTCAAAAGCTAAAATTAGGAACATAAGCGCAAATGTTTCTTTAGCATCATTTCTTCGTATCCGATTGTCAGCACTGTTTTATTAAAGGAAAAACTTGTTTTATATTGATTAGTTTTCATTTTAACGGAATTTTTCAAGGACATGAGTGTAGTCCAATGAAAAGAAAGAATAATTTTGTGAGTATTAACATTGATTCATAAATTTGTGCATAATTAAAACTATTTTCAACAAAAGCGAAAAATAGCCGTACCTATATTCTCTAATATTTTTAACCGACTTCAAAAAAGGAGGAGGTCCTCAATTTAAAGCGTATGTTTTCTTTTTGTTTGTTCGCACATAACATTTGATCTACTAAACCGATTTGGATGATTTTTTTTAATCGATAGGAGATGGTGTAACTTAGGTACCATGCACTCATCTGACGATATTTGTTCACTAGAAAAAAAATTATGATCTAAAAACTAAAATTTCATGTTATTTAAAACAATATGTGCTATCGTAAATTCTTACTTCAAAGAAAGACCCGATGGTCAAGTGGTTAAATGCTTCAGGTTGAAGTTCCTGATGGAATGAGATCGAGTACAGATTTGCAAGGATTTTTTTGAACAGCTGCATGTTTTTTTTTTTTTCTTTTTAATCTTCATGTAATGCTGATAACATTGTTTTGAAATATCTACTTATATTAAAATCTGAGTATCTTTCTATGTCCTGCTTCTTTCTCCTGAACGCCAATGAACTTAAAGTCGACCCAGGTACCGATAGATTCGTCATTTTACAGGCTTCATTAATTTTAATTTGCATCATTATACGATTTTAATTAACGAAAATATCAATTAATAAGTAGTCAACTTTAAAGTGATTTGTCCTAAATGATTAAATATGAAATCCATTGTTACAAAACGTGATTCATATGAAACAATATTAATAATGATAATGAGCATTTTGAATGAAGGTTTAACTAAATCAATTATGAAATTCAACTAAATTTAAACTTTGTTCTGAACTTTATTTAAAAGCATAATTTTTAGTTTTTTAACTATACTTTGATTATGTTAAGCGCATTTACACTAAAAAGAATGAAACAAAATATTTTTGGAAGAAAATAGAACCGACTTTAGTTGGAAATCGCTCTAAAAAGTAAAAAATATTTTTTCTTCTTTAAACACCATCGAAATAACTTTTAAACATAAGTTTTAATTCGGCGCAAAAACAATGTATAGAATCATACACAACTACAATTCAACTATAAATATAAATTTTAATGGATTCAGGTTCTTTAAGAGCATTCGCGTACATTTCATTGATTACCACACATTCGTGTAATGTTACATTCGGTTTTTAATTTTCAATGGTTTCTCTGAAAAATGTTGGCAAAATATAGTTAAATATCATTTTACCTATCGTTTTTGCGCCGACTTCAAAACTTATGTTTAAAAGTAGTTTCGACAGTGTTCAAAGAAAAAAATTATGTTTTACTCTTTAGAGCAATTTCCAACTGAAGTCGTTTTTATTTTTTCCAAAAATATTTTATAGGTTTAAGTGTACATTTTGCCTGTGTATTTGTCTGTGTGTGTGATTGTTAGAAAAACATGTGTACACATAAAATGCTTTTATTTTGTAGGCGGATAAAAAAACAACAAATGTGATGAATAATGATCTTTAATTAGTTGCTGCTGATAATAAGAGCAAGTATTTAAGATTAAAGTTTTAAATAATTAAGAGATTAAAACTTAAATTATTTTTGCACATAGTGACACTTTTTGGTGTGTGTGTGTGTGTGTGTGTGTGATGGTTAGAAGCGCAAAAAAATATATTACCTAAAAATGATCTAATTTAGTCGGCAGACAAAAAAAAAACAAACTGGAATGCATAAAAATATTAAATGTTTGGTTTTGCTAGTTACGCAAGTGTTAAAGAGTCAAGTTTCAAATAAATAAGAAACGAAAAAGAAAATCGTTTTTGGACTCTTGCAAATTAAGCAAGAGCTCTAAGCAATTAAGCTCTAAAGCAACGAAGTTTGTGCTGGTGTCAAGGAAATTTAGTGTAAATATTTATGGGCAAAAAGGAAAAAAAAATCCCGAGCAATCATTCAAACATTTTGAACAAAGCGAGGTTGTAAGTTCGTGAGATGGATCTCATGGCGGCGTCAACTATCTGGAAGTTTGAAAAATTATGTTTAGTAAATTTTAGGCACTAACCCACCACAGGCAAACATATTTCTAGATCATTTAATTTTTTTTAAATGGTTTAATGCTATATTTTCTTGCCTATCAACGAAAATTGTAAGGGCATTGTTTAAACTAAACGATAAAACTACTTTTTCTGTCACGTTAGTTTCACGAACTTTTTTTTTCGTTTCCAACATCCGAAAACGAATTGGAAATAAACAAACGAAAAGCATTTCCTTATTTTATAGTTTTAAAACATAGTCGGATATGTTTTTATAACTGAAAAGAATAAAATATTTCAGTGGTCCCCTAAAATGTCTAAATCTGACTTTATAAAACATGAAAAGATCTATCTTAAAATATGTTTAAAGAACAATAAAAGCAATGACTAAAATATTAAAAATAAGACTTTTTATCATTCTGAATCTTCTTCGGAAGATGCTTGAAATGTTATTGCTCGCATTATACAAACGCATGTCTGAATTGCTTACACAAATACAATATACTTTAAGTTCATTCCGTTTACTTTTTGCGCAACATTTTCTAAAATAATTTGAAGTATTTTCCAAAATAGTAAGATACATTTTGTTTAACAAAAATTATGAAGTAAAAAAAACATGCTTTATTAATTATAAAGTAAAATAACATTTACATTGAATATTCTATCACGAGTAATCAATAACTTAAAACAACCAATTTATTAGACATAAACTTTCAAAGTTCCTCTTCAAAATATGGTTTCACCACCAGTTTCATACTTTAATTTAATAATTTAAGCTCTAAATGTATAGCGCTTCAACAATTAAATTAAATTGACAATAATAGTTCATGAAAATAACTTTGACGTTTGTTAATGCAATTATGAGAATTTGAATAACTCAATTTAATATTTGTATTAAGCTGTCAGCAGGGAACTTCCATAGGGACTCAATAATAATAAATGTCCTATAATACTGAACATTGAACAAACTTGAACCGAACTGTCTTTCACACTTGTCTTTTAAGTAAACATAACGGATATTTTAAAGTTATTCAAATATAAATATTTCGTTATTGAATCTATTACACATAGTTTGGAGTGTTTTGACACTGAAGTAAACAAACAGCTTTTATAATTGTTAAATACATGTCATTTAATCATCACATTTGATCTTTGAAACAATAGCTCTATCTTTATACTTATCTATTTGAACTTTTCGATGTCTGAAATATTTTGTCAGCAGCTTGTTTGTGTTTATTACACTTTTATTATACGTTTCTAGTTTCAAGAATAATAAGCCTTTAAAAACTATCATACTATTTCGATTAAGTATATTTGTGAAAAAAAGTTAAAAAAAATAATTATAACGTTTGAACATTTTTTTAAATAAATTCAATTTTCTCAGGGACTGTATTATTACCGTCTTAAAATTGAAACCGAAATGTATTCCAATTTTTTGCACATCAAATTCACATGATTATGTGCTAAGAGCGTTTAACAAGAACATATGCATGCGGTAGTCATAGAGTTGTACAGAAATAATAGAGCAATTATTTCTTCAATACAACATTCAATTTCTAACAATGGTTAAACAAAGTTTTACATTTTAGGCCAATAATCATTTTTTAACGGTTTAAAAACAATTTGAAAAAAGAAAAAGCTATTTCCTTGTGTAAATATTGTAGGTAAAAAGATCCTTTGTTATAAAGCTTGGTCAAAGCAAATTTGCCTCTCATTTCAGTAAATCCCCTTAAGTGAGGGTTACGTTTTTTACGTTGGTCAAAGCTGAACAAAAACCCAAAACTGTAATGTATTGATTAGGTTTTTAATAGGCCAATAAGCTTACTTCCTTTAAGCTCCACACTTTCAGATTGCCAAATAACATACCTGCTGAAAACTTACCATGAATCATGCCAAAAATTAAGCAAGGTAATGTGGTGAGCTGGTGTAACTATAGTGAGGGGGGGAGCGGAGATATGGTGGAAATTATTTCTAATAAATTTATTTGAGCGAAAGACAATCAAACGAAAACGCACGAATTTCCATATTTTTAAATCCGTAATTTCATTTTTCATTTTTTTAACACTTTTGACACATAAGATGAATAAACAGTTCATTCATTTCTCTTTCTTTTGAGTACTATTATAAAGAATTAGGCTACAAAATATAAGCTTTGATACATAATTAAATGATCCCCCTCACGACCTCTTCTATCTTTAATGTAAGCCACTTATGATTTACTGCACAAAATCAAAGAAAAAAAAACTTTATGTCAGAAAAACATTGTAGATGAATGATTTTTACTTACCTGGCTTTAAGTTTGATGATAATCCTAACTATAATTGAATAGGTGTCCGGAAGAAGGGCCTATGTCATGATTTTCTGAATTTTGTTATTTCATGGAATAAAAGCCTTTGTTAAGTCTAGTAACCGCCTTTGTTAAGTCTAGTAACCGTTGGCTTGCTTAGTAGTACCCAAAGAATCCGATAGATGCCAGGGAAATCACAAATTAATTTCCTAAAATAATTGGCACCTTTGTTTTTTCGCTCTCCTTCACAATTTAGAAATCATGACATAGGCCCTTCTTCCGGACACCTATTCAATTAGCATAATCCAAAAAAAAAAAAAGATTATCGAGTAAACAACTGAACTCGATATTAAAAGGCAGTTACAAAACATAAAAAGCACTTTAGTAAGCTATATGATACGTTTGAAGGTTCAGGGATTAGCAATTAGAACTTTGTGTCTCGTTGTTTTTTCCGGTCAAAATTGGAGTACTTGATAAAATTTCTTAGTTAAAAGTTAATCACTTATGAGTGAAAATCCATGCAGCAATAGCAAACGGTACAATTTTTGCACACAGTTTTTAGTTTAATTGTTAAGCTATGCAATAAAAAATGTTTTTATCGGATATTGCATTTGCGTGTTTGCCACGACACATTAAAATTATAAATATACTTTTCAAAACATAGATTATGTACGAAATAATCTTATATTACTCCTGAATCATTTTGAACTTTTGAATTTTTTGGGGGAGGGAGGGGATGTTCATCCGTTTATTTAATTCAGTTTTGCACTTTTGCAGTGCAATTTACAAAAATTTTTTTAGAACCGCGTGTAACATGGGCTTGCACATAACGTCATAGAACCTAGTCAGCGTAAATTATCAATGTCACTAAATGAATATATAAATTTACTTGACCTAAGAAACGTAGTGTAACCAAAAAAAAAGGAAGTTGTTTGAAGGCCAGAAGCCAAGTTCCATTCTTTTTTAGTGAAAATGTTTAAAATAGTTTATATTACCATTTCGATACTTATTTTTGTTATTGTTCAATTTCCGTTGTTGGTATTTAAGCACGTATATCCGCTTACGAAAGAATTTTGCTTCCACTTATTTCTTCCCAATTCAGTTTTCGTATGTTTTTAACTTCTTTATTAATCAATGAGGGCTGTTAGAAAACATACATTGCAAATAAACGCATTCAAGTGTTGGTAGAAACATATCCGAAATTTTTTTGCGTGCGTGAAAACCAGATGGATATAAGTCAAGTGAATTTACTTTAGTTATAATTATTTAACACTTTACATCAATCAAACTCTGCTATAGAGTGCTATTGAGAGACGGAAAAAATCATGCATGCACAGAAATATTCAAAGTTGGTTTATGCAACAGCTCATCATTCAAATCTATTTGGTTTTCACACAAAAAAAGCTTGGATACTTTTCTAACAACCCTCGTATGCATGTTTCGTGCAATGAGAGTACAGCTACACAATAGCAACATGCAGCCGAAAAATACAGTGAGTGCAAGCGTAAGAGTGACGACCAGAATGTCTTTTAAAAACAGCTAATGATATTAGTCTAATTTTTGACATGTTTTATTACTGATGCTCAGCATTTTCCTTTGGCCAGAAAGCTTGTGTGTTTCTCTTTTTAAAAGGTTAACTTTGTAGTAACGTTAAATAATCAAAGAAAGAGTCTTACGCTGCCGTGTTAAGCTCTAAAGTGATACCTGTACTCGAACTCAAACTGAGATGTAACTCTTTAAAGTTTTGCGCCACCATGTATTTGATTCAGATGACAATTTTTCAGATTTTTTAAAAAATATTTCCTGTTTTCAAATGACTATATAATTTTGTATTTAGGTAAAATACGTCACAAAGAGCCACCTGGTGGTCATAACCCAATTTTGTTGAAAAGTGCAAATACGACTTTTGTGCCACGGAAGTACGATTCAAGATCCTAAATCTGGAATATTATTTTGCTTGAACTTCTGCCATCCGTAGTACACGTCACATCATGTAAAACAATTGCTGATTGCCTCAGAAAAAATGTCACATGTCATGAAGAAAAGAAATTAAATGCGAATGCAGTTGAACTAATAGGGTTGGTCATCATCTTATTAATATTCTTCTCGGAGGTAGCATACCGGTGCTCCTGTTGTATGCAGAATACAAAATGAACTCGTGTGATGAATATAAAAACAGAGCAGTTTTCAAAAATTCAACTTTTTGCTCATGTCTACTTTATCTCATATTTACAGTGTTACGCTCGAATAACTTTCCTTAAAAGCAAATCTTTCTAGTTGTAAGTCATCAAATATTCCTTTTGAAGAGTTGGAGTATCTCTCTCTAAATATTCCTTCTAAATTAATTTTAATAAGTATTTTGGTGTTCTGGTTTCCTGAAAGCAATTATAAAAGTTTAAATCTGTCTTATTTAAGAGAAACTACCCTGGTGAAGCCATCAAAATGAACGTGAAAGCCATATTAAAATTTGACGGTAAAATGATTCCTTTAATTGTAATTAATGTTATGCATTTTTCGCAGAAACAAACTGATACAAAAGAGTAGAAATGTGCAGCAAGATTTAGTAAATTATGACATAAATGACGCTTATTTGCTTTAAGATGCAATATCTTGGATTTTCAATTACGTGATAAGAAGACCGCTCAGTTTGCTGCTTGGATTGCGTCTTTAAGCAGTTTTGTTTCTGATTTATAGTGGAATTTTATTTTAAAGTAAAGACAATTACTGCACCATGAAAGGTATTTATTCTTTATACATTTTAAACAATTTTCTATGATTTTAAATATTCTTTCAACTATAAATTAATAGTATTCATTTGTATAGACAAAAAATAAGTATATGTACTTTACTTATGATTTTTAAATAGTTTCTTTGATTCAAAATACTTTCGAAAAAACATTGTTCATTACTTACTTTTTTACGTTACTCAAAGAGAAGAGAGAGGGAGAGAGAGAGAGAGAGATGGGTGTGGGGAAAATGACTAAATACCTAACTTTTAGGTTGGAGTTTTAATTTAGTCAATCTCTTCTTAAACTACTGAACTTAAAAAATACAGGCACGCATTTATACCAGTTTTAGCTAAATGAATTTATTGCAAATTAACATGGACAACAAGAAGATAAAATTTTAGACTCTAACAAAAGATTAACAAGAAATTAACAAAAAATACCAAAGAAAATGCTTTCTCTTTCATCCTTTGCAGCACATATTTCACAAAAAAAAAATATTTTTCTTATTTTTTTTC
>JAXGGA010013288.1:0-35783 GCA_038373865.1 Uloborus plumipes | reverse complement strand
TAAGAGTACGTGAAAGGATGATACACTGAAGTGACAAAAGTCATGGGATAGCAATATGCAAATTTTCAGATGGCAGTAGCATCGCATAGAACAGGTATAAATGCGTAGTGCTTTTACAGAGCTTTCATTTCTGTTCAAGTTATTCATGTGAAGAGGTTTTAACGTGATGATGACCGCACGACGTGAATTAACAGACTTTGAACGCGGAATGTTAGTTGGAGCTAGACGCATGGGTCATGCCATTTCGGAAATCGTTAGAGAATTCAACATTTCCAGATCCACTGTGTCAAGAGTGTGCCGAGAGTATGAAATTTCAGGCATAACATCCCACCATGGACAGCGCAGTGGTCGACCGCCTGCACTTAAAGATCGAGACCGGCGACGTCTGCAAAGAGTCGTAAATTTTAACAGACAAGCAACACTGCTTCAAATCACCGTAGAAATCAATGTGGGACGTACAATGGACGTGTCTGCTAGAACTGTGCGGAGAAATTTGGATTTCTTGGGCTATTCCAGCAGAAGACCGACTCGAGTGCCTTTACTGACAGAACGACATCGCTTGCAGCGACTCTCGTGGGCACGTGAGCATATCGGTTGGTCCCTAGATGAATGGAAAACCGTGGCCTGGTCCGATGAGTCACGATTTCAGCTGGTAAGAGCCGATGGTAGGGTTCGAGTGTGGCGCAGACCCCACGAAGCCATGGACCCAAACTGTCAGCAAGGCACTGTTCAAGCTGGTGGTGGCTCCGTAATGGTGTGGGCTGTTTTTTCATGGCATGGACTTGGTCCTCTAGTGCGACTGGACCGAACATTGACTGGAAATGCTTATGTGCAGCTACTTGGATATCACTTGCAGCCATTCATGGACTTCATGTACCCAAACAACGATGGGATTTTTATGGATGACAATGCGCCATGTCACCGGGCCACAACTGTTCGCAATTGGTTTGAAGAAAATTCTGGACAATTCCAACGAATGATTTGGCCACCTAGATCGCCCGACATGAATCCCATTGAGCATTTATGGGACACCATCGAGAGGTCTGTTCGTGCCCAAAATCCTGCCCCATCAACGCTTTCACAATTATGGACGTCTATCGAGACAGCATGGCTCAATATTCCTGCAGAAGACTTCCAACGACTTGTTGAGTCCATGCCACGTCGAGTTGTTGCACTTCGCCGGGCAAAAGGAGGGCCGACACGATATTAAGAGGTATCCCATGACTTTTGTCACTTCAGTGTATATCTCGATAAAATAAATTATATAACGATCACAGGTTCTTAATATCTTATAAGTTACATCCATTTGACCCAAAGAAAATACCTTTGGTACCGCTCCCCTCAAAGCACCAAAACCCAGCAGAGAAGCGAGATAACAGGGTTTGCGCCTGGAAAAACGGCCGACACAGGATCGTCAAGAGCGAAAACTGCTAGGTTCGCTGTGACGATACAGGATCGTCGCGGCCAGTTAGGAACCAAATTCTGTGGACGAGCCTACGTCGGCCGGAGCGGTTTTTACACAAAGTGCGCGGCCGATCGTGTGTCGGCCGGGGCAGGGAATGGGTTAGAAATATATAATTTATTTCAGTAAAAGCATTAGTGTGTTGATCCTTCTATAATGTTACAACGTCAAGTTAGAACGTATAATAAAAGCTTGAAAACTTTCTAATCGTTTTTATTTTTCCAAATAAGTAAAAGTTCAAACATTAACTGAAGTCAAACATTAATTTTAAAGGAGGTACGTTCCTATAAACTGTGACTAATCATACTGAAGTTTTAAAGTGCTCTGTAATTAGCTAAAACAAAATATTGTTTTCATCTGTCAGTGAGTATTGACGCTACATATTTGCATTATAAATCAAGTTGTTTGATGTTTAGTGAACTTAGGCATTTCGTCAAAATCAATAAACTAATTATAAGTGCTTATCATATCAGAGTAGCAATCATCCGTGGTATTGACACATATTTTTGATTTTTTCACCCACTTATTAATATTTCTGCCAGTTTGAGGAATAAATTATTAGCACCCGTGAAGCTTTATTGATTGTATAGAAGCAACAGAAAATTGTAACTCATCACAATCAGGCGCTTATGTAAAAAATAACACAAACTATTCCTTTATGAGTTGTCGCTATACTCTTCCGGAAATCGATAAAAGTGTTGATAAAGATAAAGCACTTAGCAGCACGAAGCATAATTATCTACAAGTCATATTTTAAGAAAATAGATGGCTTCCACAACATATCTTAGGCGAAAATCTATGTTATGGTAGAGAAAATAAACAATTTTCGAAAACTTTTCTCCATAGAAAAAGTAAAAGATATTGTTTAGATTAAAGAAGTTAAAGGTTGTATTTAAACAAACATTCTGACACACCTAGTTTAATAATTCATTCGTAATTTATATCAGTGAATGTTTGCAGTCGAAAGTTGTTCGGATTTTTTGTGAAATATTTCTTCGTATGTATGAATTTTGTATGACTTGGTGGGAAAACAGCTGTAGGACTTAATCAGCATCCAAAAATAACAAAAGCAAGCTTACCCTCAACTGCTTCTAGTTGCGGTTCTTGTTTGTTTAATCTTAGAAATGATATACGTTTTCAATTACTTTACTTTTTCGAGACACAACATTGTTTATTATCGCATGCTAAATCTCAGTAAAGATTTAGACATCGAATAATTAACTTGTTTAGTAATTTAAAGTTTAAGAATTTGATACTTGTAAATAAAATAATACGAACCATTTATTATATCATCTTTTACAATTCTTAAATGTATACGATGTTAAATATTTTCTTTTAAACTGTTTTTATTTTGAGAAGTAAACGAGAGTAAATACAGTTACAAATCAGATTCTTCTTATTACAATAATACTAGAATTGTTGAAAATAAATATTTGCTAAGAATTTAATCTCATCTATTTCATGGTAGATTGAAATTTGAACTAATGTATGTGACGCACAACCAAACCTGACTTCTTATTAAAATATTCATACAGATATAAATAGTAATATTACCTTAAGTCAGTAATGTCGTATAAGAAGCTTTATGAGTCAATATACGTACTGAAAAATTCCTGGCTTTGTCTTTTTTTGGCTGAAAATTTGAAGTTATTTTGTTATCATAGGAAAGCTTGTTATTTTGTAATATAACTGTAAAAACGTAAGTATTTCCCCACTCTATTAGCTTTTTTAAATTTGAGGTAGAAGATAACAGGGCAGAGGTTCAAGCAAGTTTTACGACTGTGCAGTTTAAGAGCGTTTTGAAGATTTTGTTTCTCCAAAGAAAGTCCGCAAAGGACATTCACACTGAGATATTGGAGACACCGGGCTACGTACATAGCCGTGCTTTCTTAGAAGAAACAAAAATGGTGTACTTATTCACATTACTAATACAACGTCTTACATTAGCTGAAACTCCTTTAAGTATTACACAAGTAAATAAATTTAAAATTATATGTTGCGCCAAAATAAATTAAGAAATGAATATATTTTGGTTATAGCCTCTCAGAAGGCGTGTGCTCTACATAAGCCTAAAAAGTCTTTCGTATCTTTTAGATACATTACTCTATACATGTGAATTTTCGGCACATCTAGCAGCTGAACCTCGTTAGTCTATTGCGTTTGTCCTTTTGATTATCATTCGAGGTATTTTTTATGCTTCTTTAAGTTTTAAAATAGAAGCAATGTAACTGAGAGATGAGCAAAACTGTTATTTAAGTTCTTGTTATATTCGATCTTGTATATTCACATAAGTTTTTATTACAGTGGAACACCGTTTAAACATATTTCCGAGAACAGTTCGTAAAACTATGCATAACATAAAGCCCAAGTCAGAAAATTGAATTATTACTTACTTAAACAGTCGCAGGAATCGCTTAGTTAAAAACAGCCAATGAGCAGACTGCTACTGACGGCAGAAGAAACTCCAGAAGTCGCAAATACTAAGGGTTTTGAGGGGGGGGGTGAGCAAAACTTGTCACTCTTAGTGATATACTTGTCATGAAGCTACAAAATAAAAATTTTTCTTAGTGTATGTCTCAGATACACGTGCTCGCTGGCAAGTTAAAATTAAACAATTTGTATACTGCCATATTTGAAACTGATATAAAAAAGTCATACAATACTGACTCAGATACCATACACATTACTATAAATATTTCTAAATTTGAGGAATATAAACATGTGCTTAATTGCGATAAAAATGCTTAGTACTGATGAGATGTTAATGAAAACATTTTAAGTCACTTTAGTACCTCATATAGTCTTATCGCGTTAATAACGCAACCAAAGCTCAATCATTCGCACGGCATGCATAAAACACGGACATCATGAGCAAGAGGTCATACATAAATCGGAAGAAAATACCTACAAGATAAAAACAAATCGACGACTCCCTGGAGAAATATTACTCATTCTGCTACTTTCATCCATCATTTTTAATGTTGACACACCCATAAACTAATTCCTCAAACCACGCATTTATTCCTGGGACCACATATGGCAGCATTTATAGCCCCCGTCCCAATCTTCAGTCCTGTTTCGATCTTCCGAGAGCAAAATAATACACATCTGAAAACAAAATCCGAAATGTTTGAAGAAGAAAAAAACATCCCCATTCGACAGACAAATAAATAAGAAAATGAAATCAGTCAACTGATCTTGCTTTGAGTTTTTTTTTTTTTTTTGTATAATTCATGCAAGAAGCGTTCTAATAATTTGAAATTAATGTTTTTACTTATTTCGGCATTAGTCAGTTTTTAAACTTTTTTTCAGAACCTCATCTTTTTTTAGTATCAAAATATTGAGAAAAAGTTATCCACTTTCGAGTACCTAGAAGACAAATGTAGGTTATGGAACGACATATGTATTATTTTTCAGCTTTAATTACTATGACCAAAAAATCTGCTGTTCATTCTTAAAGAGACTATTTACAAAAATTTGCTTTTTAAACAATGCCTACATTGGTGAACCCCCAAGTTGCCAATTCATACAAAATTATTTTTTTATATAATGTGTGTGTGTGAATTAATTATAACAATATTCGTTTTTGAACTAAAACTAACAGCAAATTGTAACTTCTTACTGAAGTAAAGTTGATTAATGATGTGCTAATTTGTAAAATATGTTCTTATCACTCCTAAATATGCACAAAAAATGTTTTACACAATGTCAAATATTGTACATAGGATACACAAAAGTAGAAAAAAAAAAAATGTTTTATTTTGTTTATTTCGCATTTTAAATGTCATATGCCATTTTTATTTTGATACTTTCGGAAACTCTATTAAGGTTTATACGTAAAGCACTTAATAATTTTGCTACAAATAAACTAAATACGCACAAAATCAAGCTTGAAAAAACAGATTTCCATAGTGATGAAATACATACGTTGTGTAACTTTTCGATTAAAAACAATAAGATAATAATATAGGAAAACAAAATTAAGAGCTATTTTTAAAGTATTTAAATGTAAAAGTATGCAACTTATATATTAAGAATTGTAAGCGAGACCCTTTTTCTGGCTATATCTTTAGCTTTCTTTTTACAAATGCTTCAAGAAAATATCCTTAAATATTTTTTTTCCTCAACAGAACTTCATAGAGCTTCGTGTTGCGACGCACGACATTATGTTCCTGTCAGAAGACTTGAAAAAAAAAACATTTTTAAACAACTTATAGTTTACTTTTTGAAAATCTATCATTTTTAATATTAGGTTTTTAAAGAAATATTAAATTTTTACCTCATAGGACTATACGTTTAAAAAAACTGGATATGAAAAGAAAAAGTAATGTGTAATATCGAGCTCAGTATAAAAAAATACATCTATATCTAAGAAAGTTTTGGTAATAAAAATTTTATAACTGCTTCTAACTGCCTTAAATGCCGTTAATATTTTTTGAAGATGAGCAAAGGTGTAAACAATTTCAACTTTAGCTATTACTTTCACTCAGTGGCTTTGAGCCTTTGGGGAGCCCCCTCTACGATAAAGTTCAGTTGTGATTCGGACATAACAATGCTGTGAAATTAGTCGATTTACTTACAGAAAAGCAAAACAAAATATGCTCTGACATAATAAATGAAGGGTCAGGGGGAAAAACCACGGTAGTCACATTTGATTCATTTTGAGAAAAACGAAATTTAAACTTTACGAACTCATAAACTTCCCCAGTATACTTGTTCTAAAATGACAATAATACATGAACTACAGTGTTTTTTCACGAACATTGCATATACTAAACGAAATTACACTTATTTTTCTAACAGGTGGTAGCATCAGTTTAAATTCAACAAAAAGTGGACTACCGTGGTTTTTCCCCCCTGACCCTTCAAATGTAAAATACATTTAAAATTATATAACATGCCGAGTAAAATAGATCAACATATTTTCATTTTAATATTTACCTTGTGAATATCAATCAATGGGACTACATTTTTGTATTGTCCCTTTGTAGTGAATCATTTACATAATTGCTCTGTTTGTTTCACGAATGAAACTTCGATGCCTTTTGAAAGGAATTTATTTTGTTTTTTACATGGAAACATTAAAGTGGAACTAAAATAAATACATAATTCTTAACAACAAAAAACTAATATTAACTATAACATGTAACTTCTTTGTGACAGCTTCTATTCTTTTTTAATGATGTGGTTTTTTGAAAGCATGCACAGGTCGCGCTATTTAATTTAGTTAAAGAATTCAATAAAATAATATTGAACTGAAATTCATTACGAATTAAAGTGGGGAAAATATATTATTTGGAAGAAAAAACAAATTCCTATAGTTTGAATACAGATATGTCGTTAAGGTCGTAGCGTTGTTTTAGCATTGAAATATTTAAACTACATTATTACATATAATGTATTTTTTAGAATTTCAAAAAGTGGGATCGTGCTGAAATTTACGATTGAAATCTAGGTCACGAGAACTTAAATTTTGAGAACCGCTGAATCAACTTTTAGTTAGTAATAAATAGTAGATTTTACATTTAGTTTGAAGGAAATTAGTTTTTTTTTTTTTTTTTGCAATTTTATATTTTTCTTACTTGTAGTGTTTTGAATAAGATCTAACGAACTATCCTCTTTTTTTAAGAAACACATATAAATCAATGATTATATTCGCAGACTTTGAAACATTTTGCAGATCACGTTATTTTTCCACCTTCATGATCTAATCAACAAAAGAAACAAAAAAAAAAAAAAAAAGAGAAAGTTGCGAAATATCTTTTATTTGGTAAGCATGTTTCTGCCAATTTAAGTTATTTATATGTTTGTACGTTTTCAGATTTTTAACACAAGTTTTACACAGATTCTTATATTACATCTGTATAACTTGAAATTTCGCGATACAAAGGAAACTGTAGGGGAAAGTACCCCAAAACGGGATAGCTAACCTATTCTTCGCTTTATTTCTTATTGTATACAAGGTACATTCCAAAGTTAGACGCCATTTAAAAGTATACACCTTTTACATTACTAAACATGCCTTTGTCATATTTGTTCGATATTATTTATGTGAAAAATACTGGTTTCAAAAAGTCTTATACGATCCCGTTTTACCCGACCAAGGGTGGGTAAAAAGGGATAGGGAATTGTATGTTATTATTTTGTACTGATTTTACTTTTGATTTAGTTTTTAGACTAAAAATAGGCTACGTAATTGTAAAGTTGGAAAGTTACATAACACAGAAATCGCATAAAAATGTGTCGTCTTCTTCGTCTGCTTTGGAATAAATAAGCTTTGTGGGCCCATCCCTGGCAGCTCGAGCATTGTATCCAGCTTCCTTCTTCAGATTTCTATTCAAGATACAGAGCGTTGCAGAAAATACATGCTTCATCTTCTGAAGACGACGATGTCCAACCTGACTAACCCCCTTTTCTCTCATCTGGAGTGCATGATCAGGACAAAATTTCATAGAATAATATGGGCGATTCTCTGTAAACTCGTCATTTTTCACACGAAATCTGTTCGGGCATGGTTTTTTGAAATGTTAGTATAATTATAATACTATTGCTCAGAAAATGAATCTATCACTTTGGTTTGAAAGAGGGCCAGTTGAAGGTTGTTTTTTTATGATAAATCATGATAGGGGGTAAGTTCCCTTCCTAGTATAACTAGGCAGGGGACTGTGCCAGGTGACTGTGTTTTTGCTCTTTGTTGCGTAATATCTGCAAAACTATTGGAACACAATTAGTAACGAGTTTACCTATAAATTTAGGCACAAATCGTGGACATAATAACTAATATGTTTCATAATTAAACTAATTGATATTGATAAAATCACTTCCCAGAGGACTGTTTTCGCAACGACCCTGATGCAAACTTTCATCACAAATGTGGCTCTCAAACTAAATAAAGTATTGTTTCAGCACCGTTCTAAACAATTTCAGTAAATTCACACTGATTGCTTTAAACTTCATGTCAAAAAACATTTGCAAGAGTAACAGATTTTTTCTATTGGAACTTTGAATTTGACTCAGGGGACTGTTTGAAAAATCTCTGGACAGAATTTACATGACAATTTTAAGTTTTAGAAATACGTAATTAGACCTTATATCATGAAAAATATATAGCTGCATTATTCTATTTTTAGATATTAATTGCCAAATTTATGTAGTGTTAATAGGTTTTTTGAAATATTGCCTTGAAGTGTTAAACTATTGGATTGGGACAGCCAGGGGACTGTGTTTTTGGTGCTTAGATAATTTCTAGAAAAACAAATTAAATAGTCACCGCTCCAAATGCAATTGGGCCACAAAGTATTAAGGCTTTACTTGTATTAAGAGCAATAATTACTTTATTACACTTTATTATTTTTAAAATACTCGATCCGGACAGCGAATTACCAGTTTACAGAGAATCGCCCATATATATCAATAGGACAAACCTACTACTACATGGCGATAAACTTTAGGTGCGGTTTTTTACCCCTTTGCGGGGCTTTACCCTCACCTACCTTACTCTTTAAAGTGGTTTATGGGGAGGATTACATCATCTTTTTTCAAATAAATTTTTTAAATTAATTCTTGTAAGAGCTTTCAACATGGGTACAAAGAATGCGACAAACAGGTAAGATGTTTGAAAGTCTTTTTTTTTTTTAATAAGTATTATATTTTATTTTTTATTCTTTCTTCCGTTCTGTGTTAATGTTTTCAATGTAAGTTGTGAACATCATCAACATTTGGTCTTCAATAAATATTCCTAGATGATTTTTTGTCTTTTGTGCCCTCTGTCCAAAAATATCTATATTCTATGGCGGTCTTTTAGCCAATGCTATTGAAATTAGTGAAGGGTTTAGTATTGAAATTAGCATTATAAATTATGCAGAATAATATTTTGGACTTTGGACATGCGTTAAAAACTTGCTTATGTTATGATATTTACTGCACTGCAAATAACCGGTACTCTTTGAAAACGCATTTGGAACACATTGTTTTCGAAAAAGTGATCCCAATGTGTAAATAAGCACCATGACGTGTTCTGAATGTGACCCGCGATAATGAAGGTGCACCGAAGAATATGCTCCGTTAGAAAGAAATGTATTTTAAAAGCTTACCGAAACTGCTCTGGAAACTCGACTTTGTGTGTCAACACATTAGAAAACATCGAGGTCACATTTGGGCGCACTTGGGAAGTCTTTGCTTTCTCTGCTGATGGCTAGATACGGATTATTTAGTTGCATTATATATTGTATGCGTACACTAAACGAAAAGTCTGTAGTTTTACAGAAAAATTTGCGGTATTTTTTTCACATAATCACCGTAACCATAAACTTATCTTGAAGTATTATTTGCTATGAAATCGAATCGTATTTTGTCACGCGCACCGTGTAACCAGTAGGAAATTCCAGCCCATTTCTGCGCAGCAATCCAAAAAAATTTAGTAAACATTGGTAGCGATATCTCTAAGTCGGGTCGGGTGCATTTTCAATGTAAGTTACTTATTTATGTTCATTTTCTCAATATTATGCGAAAGTTTGCATTTGTTCATTCTAGAGCTACATATTTTGAACTCGATCCCATTTCTGCGATGCTACCCAGCAACTTTTAGTAACTATCGGTAGCGATATCTGAATCTGATTGGGAACATTTTTAACGTAAATTGCTTTGTTTGTGTTTATGATCTTAACATTATGCGAAAGATTGCATTTGTACATTGTCGAGCTACATATATTGTTTAAAATAATCTTTTATGCATGATGCTGTTCAATGTGGGGAAGTATCTGAGTAACTAGGTTCAAAAATTACCTAAAACGTAAATGGTCGTTGGTTGCAATTCTAATAATGATGTTTGGAGCATATTTATGCTTTGAAAAAGGATTATCAACCTTTAGATCGCGACCTAAAGGCACTCCTTTCTTTTTGAGGGGGGGAGGCAAGGCTTTTCTTCTGACTTACTAATTAGAAGTCGAACTAGATTTTATTAGTGCACTTTTTACATATTTTGATACTTCCTTTTTGTAATACAAACATTCATTAGATTTTTTCTTGTCATTAATTTTTCGCGATCGAGCGTCTTCTGCGTTAATACTTGGCTAAACAGCCCGAAAAAGAGTTTATAGCTGGGGAGGAGGGATACGAGTTAAAGTGCGATTAATTGTTATAGGCCATGTAAAAAACGCTGTTTTTCATAGAGATATAATGTTTAAGGTGTATTTAAATAAATTGTAGCTAACTTTTGAGAGAAAAAAATAACCTGCCATTCAGTAACTAATTAATGGGTAATTAATTTTAATATTTGTTACATTTCATGAACATAGAAAATTTGAATCTCACGATTTATATTTAACATAAATGTATAAGCAGAAAAGTAATATTTAAATTAGCAATCTAAGCTCGAAATATATGCTAAAATTGTATCAGCTGTCTTAGTACGATTTCTGATATCATTTTAAAGCATATTGCGTAAATTTGCCACCATATAAAAATGTGCGTGTGTGTGTACAGTGCATATATCGTGCCTGGCATTGCCAAAAAATAAAGCGGGTATACATAATGTTCGCAGTCACTGGTTCAGATGATAATTATGAGAGATATTCTTTTATTATTTTATTTAAATTTCATTTTTTAATTTGCTGTTCAACATATTAACGAAAAAAATCAATAAATGCATTTAAAAAAAAATCATTGATCTTTTTATAACACGTGTACTATAGCCGATAACTTAAAAACAAAAATTATGCTGACAGTGTGGGTTGCAGTGTTGGCAATGCATGGTTATTGAATTTAAAAAAATGGATTTGGTTGCAGTTAAAAAATAATAATAACAATTTAAAGCTATTTTATACAATTTATCGCAGTAATCACAGTATAAAATCCTATTTTAGTTTTAATAACGCAAATTTAGACCATTTTTTAATGTTTGAACCAGGGTATAGGGAGATCTTCAGATATTTATTCAAGCTAAATTTAATAAAACACTTAAAGCGTAGGGCTACTTTTAGTGAACTACGGGTAAAAATATTTGTAAATGATTTCCTCTGAAAATGATTTAAAAGTAAAGTATTAAAAATATTATATTTGAGTGACAAGGGGGAACCACGTTGTTTTTAAACTTAATTTTTAAATGTATGGTTTTGAGCTATATTTGTTGACTTTATAAAAAAAATGACACGGGGCACTCTCCGTATATTTTTAAAAATAATTTAGCTATTTTTTAAGAAGAAAAGAAAAGGGGAGAGAGGACTGTCGGGTCACATCATAGAAAAAATATTGTTTTAGAGAAATTAGAGTGAATATACATAGAATATACAGGGTATCTCGGTTATGCATTCAAAACTTCTAGGACTGGTAGGGGGCATCCTGACAAATCAAAATCATTCAGCAATGCGAGGTCGGGTTTTTTTAAAGTGTTGATATACACAGAAGCACCAAAAAGAAAAGAGACGTACTGTCTGTTTGCGTTTTGTGCGCCTGGCAGCCACGGACGCTTCCATCTGAAAAAGGGGAGTTAGGTTTTGGATGCACACTACCCGATGCCTTCAGCTTTTGTTCGCTTACTACTTCCTCGTTGCTTTTCCCCCCTATTTCCATAAAATCCGAAGAGACTTGGCGCGTGCGCAGATTCGGCGGAGGTCGTACGAAAAAATTTTAGACAGTAAGTGAAAGTTATTTTCATTAACAAACACATGTATAAAAACAAAAGGTACATGAGTCAAAGTAAGTGTTCGAACTCCCCCCCCCACCCCGCCTACATAATAAACCTTACATTTTCGGTGCAGTGAAAAGTGAAGTCTCCCGGCGTATCTTGAATTTCACCGCGGAAGCGTTTCCGACCTTTCATTGCTATAAGATTTCGAGTCATGTGGGTGGCCCATACCACTCCTGGACGCTTTGAAATTCTTAACTGTGACATCCTGTATTGTTTGTATCAAAACTTTTACGTATTAATTTTTAGGGAGTTTTTCATTAAAATCAAACTGCGTAATTGGAAAAAAGGATTAAGTAATACAATTTAAAGAGTTTGATGTAGCTTTAAAATGCTTATATATGTAAAATTAATTATTCAAAAAAATATTGTGTTTAATGACTACTTTGTTGTAAAACTATAAACGATTTTTGCGGATACGACAAAACTATTTCCTTCATTAAATCGAAACACAAAATGTGTTGTTCAGGCTCGATTTACGTAAGATTAAACTTCCAGAAGACGATAGTATTTTAATTTCTAAACATTTAAAACCGAAATCCATTGTTTCGTTTTTTGAAAAGCTTTGAACCAATAAACTGTCCACACTGCAGTAAGTAGACGTTTAACCTGGACTAAAGTGGTCTAAGTTGATCAACAGTAAATTAATCAGACTTTTGACGTAAGACGACGAGAGATCTGCATTACAGTTTTCAGCAATATGTTGCTAGTCTAAATGAATCAAAATAGTTTTATAACGAAACCTCAGAAACTTTTCAAAATGCTTTACTATTCATTATGATACATCTAAATGTTCTGTTTATTGATTAATAAATCGAATACTAGACGGAAACTTAAAATTCACAGCACACGAACTTTTTACAACTGCACGTACATATAATACGTCTTTATTATGAAATTTAGTGCTTCTTTTATTTGTTCTTTAACTATACTCTAGCGATTGAACTTCAAAGTGACGATAAATTACCGAACAAGCGCTGATGAATATTTTAGTCCGTCACATACATGGATATTTTAAATATACGTGATATGTTCATCGGATTTAAAATGATTAATAAGCGAGTATCGGGCAAATGCATTTATTATTTCTTATGTTTAACATACTTCATTCATGTCTTGAAGTAGCTTGCTTTTTTTGTGCCATTTCTTTTATATTTTTATAACTCAAAGTTAGTGGGATGGAGTAGTCTATGAATGATTGGCTCACTCTCGACGATTGAATTCTTTCTTCAAAAATAGGCATATGTTAACACAGGTGAAGTCTCGCTAACATATATTGATCTTTGTTAGTTGTTATACAAAACAAGGGACAATTATATCAAATTTACGTTTAAAAGACTCTTTACTTCTGAGCAATACCTGCTTAACTGCTGCGCGAAATGCCGTATTATTATTATTATTTTTCTAAATTTGAGTTTTGAATTATATAAAATTACTATTGGTGTCTGTTTCCGGTAACTGTTGGGCAAGTATTTAGTAAATACATTAATAATTAATCCGTTAAGAAATGTACGATAGATATGTCGATTAATTGTAGAAAACTAATTATTAACAATGCTTACACATTTTTTGTCGGGTATCCGAATATTAATGTTATGCAAGAACTGTTTACAATTGAAGTAAAAAATGGCGTTTGGAAGCCGCCCAATCTTCAAAATTTAGTATTTGAACCGCTACACCTATGACGTGACTTTAGTAAACGCACATATTGTAAAAATTAAAGAATTAGAATCAATTTCTCTTTGAAATGATTTGTTCACACTCGTGACCCAATTTCAGCAGAAACACTGAATTCTGAAATATGTTAAACAGAAATGATACAATTAAATAAAATCTTTGCTATGAAAAAACAAGCAAATATGTTTCTAAAAAAACTTAATTAAATATACGTATCCTTGCTAATATTTAAAAATAATTAACAAGTTCTTTAAGCAAACAATTCTGCCAGTGATTCGAAAATATACTTGAGTTTTTGAAGTTTTTTAAATGTGAAATTTGATACGCTCATTCTGACAAAAGGCTCCGATTTTTTTGATTCAAACTATTATAATAGGAAATACCTTCTCACTGTACAAATATTTTTTTAAACGGTGCTTTATTTTTACTACGTTAAACATTGTTTACACATATTTTCTTATATCTACATTGAACTTTAAACTGTTTTTCTGGGAAATGGGGAGGATTTTTTCAAAATTTTTGAAATATTAGTGAGAACTGGACGAAAGTCCGCTTTAAAGAATACTTTAGGCTCGTTTAGCATTTTTTGAGGTGAAAAAAAAACAACTAAACTCGCGACACTGTTACCGTTACTGACACTTCTGTACATAAGTATACTCATATATTGTTCCCGGTTTTCACGAGCGTTTAGTTCTGACAACGCAAAAAAATATTTTCTGATGAATAATAATAAAAAAAGAATAACTAAAACACACACACACACACACGTTCAAGTTTTCACATCTGTCGGCACTCCTGGAGTACCACTCTCCTCCTTTTTCTGTTGCACGCGTAAACTTATGCTATTCAAAGTTACAGATATACAACTCAA
The DNA here is from genome assembly GCA_038373865.1 of Uloborus plumipes. NCBI lineage: Eukaryota > Metazoa > Arthropoda > Arachnida > Araneae > Uloboridae > Uloborus > Uloborus plumipes. The sequence goes on along the minus strand of JAXGGA010013288.1, from coordinate 21,089 downwards.
AGTGTTTTAAAACGGCGTAAATTTTCAGCTGTTGATTGAGAAAACTGGAAGTTAGAAACCTTAACTTTTCATGGTTACAAAAAAACTAACGTATCAGAAATAAAAAAAAAAAAATCCACAAATAAAATGTTTTTTATCACGAATCACTCTGAATGATAGTAGGCAAGTTTTTCAAGACTTGGGAATGATTTCTTGCAACTTGGCACCTTTTCAAAAATAAATTAAATGCGGCTTAATAGCTGTCCGATATATTTAAAACTTCGTATGATATTCAACTAGATTTTTTAAAAATAAAGTATAACGACTATTTGGCAATGAAATTTGTATTATCATTAACTGCTGCATTTCGCGCATAGGTATTTATAATTAATTTCTTTAAATGCTCAATTTTCATAAACATTTTCAAACTGCTTATCTCAAATTTCAGTATAATTACTCTCTCCGTGTGTATACAACAATTTTCTGCTAACTTCAGCGACATGAGGGGGCATATCAGTGTTTCTATTATCCAGCAGTCTCTGGGGTAAATGGAAACCATAGTTCGTCCACTGACGAATAGTCATTAAGTCAAATACTGTCTGTCCATGAAAGATGCGCCTAGCACTCGCGAACAGTTCCACTTAAGAAAGGGTAGATGGGTTGTGGGTGATAATTTTCCGAAGTTGTCAATTTAAAACTTGTATTTGCTATATCCGTTTGACATATTCAACTAAACTATGTATTTGAAATTGGCATCGCTCCACGTTGTTTGATGCGGTTCAAAATGATTTTTATTATTATTCCCCTTATTGTTATGTTAAGTAACATCCCTATTTTGGTAAGATCAAAGAAGACCTGACGCTTGTGTAAACGCGCGGACGGTTTTACCTAAGATCAAACAGAATATTTGTCATTACTAACATGGAAGATGTTACCTCGATGACTCAGAGATAGAACTTTCGCCTCGAAAGCAAGATATCTCTTTCAATATTTCAACTATGAGCAAATGAAACAGTTGTATTTCTTTATCTAATAGGACTGCATAGTAGCTACCAAAAATTAGCAGACAAGATCATTCCCAGAAACCGGCAGCCATTTTTTGATGTGGTATCAGTATCTGTGGACGCCGGTCACGAATCTTCCATTAGATGCTACAGTTTTCCCGCAAAAATGTAAGATCATTTTAACTTTGACTAGACTATTCAAAGGCAAACGAATATTCGAGGAATCTTTTACATGCTGAATTAACTAACGACATGCATACTGTCGATTTTCTGCATCTTGAAATTCCATTGAATGTAATCAGTTTCGTATCAGCGAGTTAGACGGGTCGACGACTAACCACCATAACAATCTATTAGAGTTCATTATATTTATTTACTAATTTATTAGATTGATCTTAGTAATTAGTTTAAAGTTATATATAATGGTAAAGATGTCTTTAAAACCATAAGCTAACATAATCGGAAATGTTCTTTGGTAATTTTTATATTTTATGATTCAATTTGAAATAAATCTAATTGCATTTCGTTTTAAAACACTTTAAAGAAAATATGATTCGAACTTATCAACGTTTGAAAATTGGATTTACGAGTATTAATAAAAGTTAATATTCCATCTGCCTTTTACATGAAAAATTTCACAAGTTTTTCTTTTCTTATTTTTACTGCATATATTCTTGCTTTAAATAATTATTCTTCGTAAACTAATGAAATAACATCATACCTATAACTTAATTAACTTCAAAATGAAATCTCTGAAGAGTCATTTCAGCAAAAATGGTAAGAAAATGGAAAGAAATATTTTTGCCAAGAGTAAAAATGTGTTTACTATCTGCATTTTTTAATACGTTTTAACCACAAACAAAAGTTTCAAACCTGTTTACCGGCGAAAGCAATGACACTCGTGGGAGCATCATTATATCCATTTAGTGTAGATCGAAATGTTGCTTGAAATTATGTTTCCACTAATTGTATTACTTGAAAATTACAATACCATATTAATTTTCATCGCATTAATTTGTCAGCTACTACAAAGTATCAATCAATTAAAAGGTTTAATAATTTAAGATTATTTTATTCTATTTCAATATTTTTATTATATGTATTAATTACTACAGGTATTGCAAATTTTATGTAAACTATAATAATAACAAATTGTGGGCCGTCCTTATAGGGATAGGTAACAGTCATGGTTTTCTGGGGGGAGGGGGGTCCTTAAAAATGGTAGTTTTCGACAAATTGAAGAGAGGAAGTAATAAGAAGTGAAGTTACACATTTTGGTTGAAATCAAAGCATTTTTAGAAGCATGTATATTTATGTAAAATAACGTCTTAAGTGACAGGGTAAGAAGGGAAGATAAAGTGAAGCGTGAAAGTTTGATACGGGGAAAGGGATGAGTTGGCTATAAGTCTTAAAAAAAACGAAAATCATTTATAGACGAAAATCATTTATACCGAAATCATTTATAGACATGTGATAGTTAGGACACTTTCAAGAATCAAGGAGGAGAGAAAATAATATATATTATTCAACCGCGACGAGATGGCCGGTGTCAATCAAATGAGAAAACGAGTCTATTCCTTAAAATAGGTAGAGAAGGAAGAAACTCCAGTGTGCCATATTTGCAAGTTTAGCGACATTTTGGCGAAGTGATAAGTTTTATGAAACATTAAATAATTCTTCGAGCCACACCTGCATTTGGCGAGGAAGTGAAAACAAGTCTTAGCTTTCTTTTTTGCAACCCTTATGTTACCATTTTGTTTTTAAATTTAAATGAACAGTTGGAGGCGCTGCAGTCAATAGCCAATGGCTGCGGAAAGATATAAAACAAAGACCCACCTACTTTCTTGTATCCAATGAGAAATCTTTCTCGATTGTGCAAAAATTAAAATAGTTTCCTCTTTGGCTAATTTCTCAAATTGGGAGACCAATTAAAGGTAAGCAAGGTGACGTATTCAAGCTTTATAACCAATGCCGCAATTGTGCATCCCATTCCTCAATTTTCATCTGCGTATCACCCCTTCCTAAAAATGGACAATCCTGAAAAAAGGAGGAGTCATAGGCCATCTCTGCGAAGTTGAATAATACTCTTTAATTTACAAGTGACTTGTAACTCTATTGTGATCCAACTATTTCTGGCTAAATATTATACGAATAGCTAGTTTATGTTGTAATATTTAGCTTTAGTAATGTATAACATCCCTCATAAGCTGAATCCACTATATCCCTCTACCGAGATATAAGATAGGAAAAAAAAACTAGGGACCTTCAAACTGGTCAACCGTATAGCTTTCTACCTCGGGCGGCCGTGAATCAATGCATTCAATGAGTTACCACCCTTAAGCCAGGTCTAAGGTAGAACTGAAGCATATACACTCGCAGCTCTATCATAGCATCCTGAGACTGCAGTTTCGTCCTTATTCTGGACTCCTCAGTCAGGAACAGCCAATGGTCGAGGCGGAGGTAAAGATCCTCTTATTGTAGCTAAGATTACCAACAAACTGGTAGATAAAAATGATTTATCTTACAGGGAGCATCCGCAAACTACGTTGCTACTCAACTCGAAATTTGAAGGCAAAAACTGGGAAACATGCAATGAGTTATCGCCCTTAAGCCAGGGCTAATGCAGAACTGACGCAAATACACTCACAGCTCGAGCATAGCATCCTGAGACTGCAGTTTCGTCCTTATTCTGGACTCCTCAGAGGATCTTTACCTCCGGCTTGATCATTGGCTATACCTGACTGAGGGTGAATAAACATTACCACTATTTATTTAATATCCTTTCAACATATATGTAACTGGGCGACGTTCGAAGCATTTATCATTAAGCATTATGACGTTCGAATTTTCTAAAAATCTGACGGTCCAGTGCCGTCTTTTTGTTTTCTTAAACTTTCGTTAGCATAGTAAGAACTGTTCATTATTTGCAAGGGGGGGGGGGCTTACACCACATACTTTCACCTTTGGTGTCAACCCGTGTTAAGTACGCCCCTTATATATACGATATGACTAGAAGTATAAAATTTTTATACTATTCAGATTTAGCCTTCGAAATATTTGTAAATGCATTGTCTTTTATTTCAAAAATTCTCGAAGTTTAATAAGAAAAGCATTTTAAAAGCTTCAGTTTTGGAAAAAAAATGTTTTATGTCATACGTATTTTCTTCGCGTTAGTAAAAAGACATTTATTTCAAGCAGAAAATTGTTTTAAATATTAACTCTGAGTGGCTAACACGTATTTAATGACCCTTTATATGAAAGCAATTAACAAGTCGGCGAATCACTTTTGTCTTTGTGAAAATTTAAGTAATCTACACGCTACGTACGTTGTAAAAGCCACATAAGTAATAAGTGATAAAATTATTTTTATTTTATCTTTCTAATTCTAAAGAAACTGTTAATAAGATGTTTTTTCTCTCAAAGAGGTTATGTGTGTTTTGAATGCATAATTTTCAGTTGTTAGTGTTCGCTTATGGTAATGTGTCTCGTATAGAATATTTCAAAGAATGCCGAGAAACACTTTAAGTGAAGTCAAAATCTATAAACTTAATTACTTGTTTTCGCTGAAAAGTAATAAAACAGTTATCTGGAATGCTTCTCGCAATGATCACTTTTCCGATAATGCTATTGTTAATTGAGATGAAAGATGTCAAACTAAGAGCTAAAGGTCTCACTTATTACTTAAAATATCCAAGCTCCAACTTTTCTAAATTCTTTTCAATGATTACTTTCGGTTCTCATTCATCACAACTGTAAGAAAACTTCAACATAAATTTGATATTGGATTTTGTAAGTTTTTGCACGGGATTAAACTTGACCATCAATTCATGCGGCTTGTAACGAAGTATTATCCCTGTACTGTGTGCAGATCTGCACTCCGGCACCAATTACTTCCTTACACATTATGTTCCAAAGCTTACGAGAAATTTTCATGAATTGCATGTTTAATGAAGGAAACGAATACATCGTAGGGTTACAAGTGAAACACACTAAGTCAAAAAACATGATTTTGAGAAAACGCAAATCAAAAAATTTCAACCAACCCAAAACATTTCAAACCTAGTTCATGAAAAACACACTAAGTCATGGACTTAGTGTGTTTTACTTTAACTATGAAATATTTTTCAACATTAGAAAGCAACTAAGTCCCTTAGTGTGTTTTACCTGTAAGAACTACTTGGCTTGAGTACTTAATGTGATTTCAAATTTGTTTAAAAAATCTGAATTAAATAAAGATATGACTTAGTGGGTTTCACCAGTAGAAACAGCTCATTTTTGTGTGTAAGATAAACTAAAAATCTGAAAATTAATAATTTTGACTTAGTGTGTTTCACTTGTAACCCCACGACATGCATGAAGTGCAGCATTTATACCCTACATGTTAAAGCATAGAGACCAACGTTCTTCTACGGAATAGAACACATTCTTTAGTAGATCAGTTCTGAAGCTTCTGAATGCGTCCACAATCCTTGCGCGCTGATAATTCAAGCTTGTTATTCTAGCGCTGTTGCTGTTGTTGTTGTCACCGTCTTGTGTCAGCTAGAATGGCAATTTGGCGTTTGCTGCTTCACTTTTCCAACAGTACCGTCATTTAGTGTGAAGTCCGACTTCCATAATACACACATGGCATATGTACCTGTTCATAGGGTCGGCAACCATTCACAGCACAATAACATATTCACACAAGAAATGGACACGGACAGGAAGGAGAAAGTACACCCATACTCGATCCGGTATTCGAACCCGGGACCCACCGATCCTTATCTGACCACTAGAGAAGGTGGCCTGTAATTTAGCGTCGAAAAATGGTTTTTTGATGTTTTCCAAATAAAAAAGTCAAGGGGCGTTAATTCGGTATTATTCATTACATTGGTGCTATTTGCTGTATTATAGCGGGTACAGCTGACGCACATCTTCATATGTTTCCAGCATCGGACAACATTGGAAAACGTTGATTATTCTTGAAAACAAAAAGTAAAAAACAATAGTATCTAATTTTACACTAAACCTTTCTTTCAGATTAAATACATAAATTTCTATTTCATTAAATACATTTTTGTCGATGTGATTATTTTGTAATGCCCTGCTCCATTTTTAAGCAAATTTTATCCGTTTTATGTGTTTCAATCGTATCACGTATCTTGAACTTAAATACGGCTTCTTTCTCAGAATCATGTACAGCCGTTTTTGTTATAATACGTAAAAAATCAACTAAGTACAAGAATTTTCTATTTCCTTTTACTGAAAAATGATGAACTCAAAATTATAGCTTTTCTGCATTTCACCAAGCGTTATTAATACACTACTTTCCCCACACAGCTCCAAAACTTTATAAGTCAGCATCACGCATTTTATATTTTGATTTAACGCCAAAACACAAAAAGCAGGGAAATTCTTAAGTATTTTTATTGCACTTTTTCCTCTTTCTCTGTAGGTAACGATTGTATCTCAAAAGCGGATTTATTCCTGTCCCATGGGATCGAAACAATTTCCGCTGCTGTTTGCGCTTTTCCTGCGAGCGTATCATGAATTTTAATATTCAGTAAATACTAGGATTTTATGCCTTGGGAACCTAGAGCAGTAACTACACTGAAGCATGGGTTTGCGTTATCTCGCCGAAGCGGACAATCCCGAATTTTGCTCATACCAATAGATTATGTAGCATTATAAGTTTGATAACATGGCTTAAGAATAAGTACTTTGCGAAACAGGTTACCTGTTCCTGATATAGATAAACATAGTTTTATATGAGATATTTTATCATTGAAACTGCTTTTAAATTACTGGCGCTACACATCCGCATAAAGTGGGGCTAGATAAATTGTTATGAGTTTTCAGAGATTCCGCGATTTAAATGTTTGTCTGAATAGCAAGCAGTGAAATGAGCGTTGGGGCTCCATGCAAGAAAATATTATTAAATTACGGATAAGCGAGTCTCAAAATGATGTAGGACTTAGTAGTTCTGTGATTTGTCGTTTTCTGGGGATTAAACCATTAAAAGGCTTCCATATGGAAGGTAATAAGTTCTAAAGATAAAATGTAGAACATACTTACGGAATAAAGGATTTAAATTTAAAACTGATGTTAAGTAATACAAGTATGAATGCTCTTATGTTTTTCAATTACAAGAGCTCAAAAACGGTTGTTTTTTTTTTCTTTTCTTTTTTTTTTTCTAATTCCAACTTACTTTAAAGATATTTTTGTATTGATATCAGTCATAGCGTTTTCATACAGAAGAACAATATCTGTTGTGTTCCGACAAACGTTTTTTACTAAATCGTTTCGTACAGCAACATACGTTACAGCTGAGTGGTTTAAAAAGAAAGTAAGAAAAACTGTATATTGAATGAAATTTCACTAATCTTAACTTTTGAATCCCGGAATGTGTTTTTGTAATTAATGTTACATAATGTTCTTTTTTTTAATGCTATTTGATTTTGAACCTTAAGAGGATTATTATTGCGAATGAATTAACGTTGCATAAGATAATTTATTTTTTAAACTTTACTCAATTTTTGTACTTCAATTGAATTCTATCTCATCATTTATTCAATGTCTACTTTTTTAAATGCATTTTTGTTGCTTTTTATTTTCGAAGTTTTTCTAAAGATATTAGTAAGACAGATTATGTTTTTAGGTACTCTTACTATCTTTTTTTAGAGTTAAAAAAATCAAAGTCATACAGACATAATCATCTACTTATATTAAAATCTGAGTATCTATCCTTTCTATGTCACGCTTCTTTCTCTTGAACGTCAATGAACTGAAAGTCGAACCAGGTACCGATAGATAGGTAATTTTTCAGGCTTCATTAGTTTCAATTTATATAATCATACGATTTTAATTAGCGAAAATATCAATTAATAAGTAATTTAAAGCGATTAAGCCTAATAAATGATTAAACTTCCAAGACATTTGTTTCTTACCGTTGCCATTTTGAATTAAAACGTTAATTAAATTATTGAACTATTTAAAGTTCCAAGATATTTATTTCTTTCCGTTGCGATTTTAATTTAAAACGTTTAATTAAATTGAACTTTTTAAAATGAAAGAGTGTTATTTTTTTCCATTGTCATTTTGAATACGTGTTATAACAAAGTTCTAACAATTGTTTTATTCTAATTATTAATGACATATTTTTTCACTGGTACCATTTTGAAAATGTGTTTTTAAATAAAATTGCAATTGCTGTTTTTCGAAGGGACTTTTTTTGGCTGCGATCCAAATATTAAAAGAACTTTTTCGTTTAGAATTTTGCAATTTTACAGGAAGAAAGCGGTTTTGAAATAATTGTTTTTGGAAAGGAATTTTATTTGTTATTTAGGGAGAGTGCTAAGTATGCGCTACTTGACATCGTCTTTATTTTTGAGGAAGCATGTGCAAAAAATTCGATTGATTCTTTGATGCAGGAAAGCTTTTTAGCGAGCCGCTTTAGCGGGGAGTAGTTCATTAAACTTTTCCTTGGTACTTTAAAGGCGAGCCGCCTTGCCGGCGAGTAGTTTATTGAAACTTTCCTCGCTACTGTAAAGGAGAGCCGCCTTGACGGCGAGTAAACTGTTTAAACTTTCCTCATTACTTTAAAGGCCTTGGTGGCGAGTAGTTTTCTCAAACTGCCTTCACTACATTACAGCCCGTGCAACGCCGGGCCACGCAGCTAGTTTATATTAGTTTTTGCAAGCAAAAATTAAGTCCACCAATGCATAAAACATGCGGAAAACGTTCTACGATTCAAGATTTAAAGATATCCCGAATTGTAAGTTACATTTAAGCGTCTACTCTTTTACATTATTAATTGCAATAGTCAGTAACACTTCATCTCGATGTAAACTTCTAATAAGTTTATAAAGTATAACTCCTATTCTTTTTTATTTGATAAGTCCGTTTTTAAAAATGATTTTCATACCGTTTGTCAACAAATATATAAAAGTAATATAGGGGAAAGTACCCCAAAACGGGATAGCTAACCTATTCCCTAACCCTAGCTAACCCTAATTGCTAACCCTAATTGTATGTTATTATTTTGTACTGATTTTACTTTTGATTTAGTTTTCAGACCAAAAATAGGCTACGTAATTGTAAAATTGGAAAATTACATAACACAGAAATCGCATAAAAATGTGTCGTCGTCTTCGTCTGCTTCAGAATAAGCTTCGTGAGCCCATCCCTGGCAGCTCGAGCATTGTATCCAGCTTCCTTCTCCAGATTTCGATTCAAGATACAGAGCGTTGCAGAAAATACATGCTTCATCTTTTTCAGTTTCATCCTCTGAAGCCGACGACGTCTAACCTTGGCTAACTGATGATTTTTTTTTTTTTTTCATGTTACGTCCATTTTCTTCCATTTTTGCAAATGATGTTTGTAGGGTTTTTTCAGGTTCAGAGCAACATTTTTAAAATTTATATGCCTGTTTTGCATCTCCACCTGGTTTTCTTTTACGCCTCATTTGTTTTGCTTTCGGAACATTCAAGAGACTCGTTTTGGCAGCCCTTTTTTTTTCAGCTTTTAAGTTCTTTCTCGTTCTTTTTTTTTCTCATTCTTCTTCTTCCAACTCAAGTTTATATGGACTTCTTGTTATAAATGCTGTATTCCCTCTTCTACTATCATGTTTATTTTGAAGTCTTGGTCCACTCACGCGCGGTGGAGGCAGAATTTCTTTGGGTGATAAGAAAATGGCAGTGAAGGGCGACAGTATAGTCCAAGTCCTTTGACTCCTGTTGAAGTGAACGGTTGGATAAGGCCTGCATTTGTGCTAGTGTTATCGTTGCACTAAGTGATTCTTTTAATACTGTCTCTAGTGGTTGTGATGACAGCAAACTTTTAGATGCTATGACTGAATTTGAAGTTCCTTCGGATCTGATCTCATTTTGTTGCAGATTTAATGGGTGTTAGAACGTCATGTTCTGAGCATCCAGGAATGGGTGATCTGTTGGAAGAGAGGAAGCGAGGAGATATTCAGGAAAGACATCTGGGGTTATATGGGAAAATTACTGTTTTCGTGAACCCATTCAGAGCAGTTTCGACAAGAGCTGCTTGTTAAAATGCTGCATTGAACATATTTTCTACTTCGTAGATAGTGATTCCTTTGTCAGGATGGTTGAACATCCACTTGCGAACCTCTAGCTCGCTTCGTGCTGCTTAAACACATTGAAAGAACATTAATGGAAATGGTCGGGTAAAACGGGACACATCAAAATTGTATCCCGTTTTGGGCACCCTAAAAGTGTCCCGTTTTGCCCGACCATGATGCTTTTGACAACATAAAGGGATGACCCCGGAACCGCCACTCACTAGCAATATTTAAGTACATGAAATTGTTGCTAAAAGAGCTATGAACAAAATACAGTTCTAACCAGAATTATTCCGAATTACGGAGAACCACAATTATAGTTGTTCCGCAGTCGAAAAAAGTAAAAAGTAAGTAAAAATCTCAATTGAAAACTTTGAAAAAATATTTCTTTGCGGAATACGTGGCTAGAGTTGAGATATTAACTGAGTATGCTGTCATGGCGGTCGGGAACCAGTTTAGCCTGTCTCCTGCGAGATAGTACCACCAGTCAAGCTCCAACGCCCACTATCCCGTTTTGCCTGCCTATCCCGTTTTGGGCAACTCTCCCCTACTTTGATTTTTCTTTTCCAGTTTGTTTTGGTTGGCTTGCTTGATTTTCCAATTAAGGAAAGAAGTAGTATAATAGTACACTATTAATACGTTTTCTATGTTTTCTTCTAATATTGATTGTTTAAAGATTAATGCACGTTACTGCTTACAAGTGCAATAACTTCATTTGCTCTTTCTGTATTTGCTTTAGATCAATTTCTAAATTTTCGTATTGGTTGGGTGGTTAATCCTCCATTTTTTTCTGTTTAAGCTATTTATTATTCGTTGCCTTTGTGTAATATCATTATATCATTAATCTCACTTATATTTGACTTACTTGAAAAAAAGGTTCCTTTAGCCCCAAAACATGGTTCTTGCTTGTTTTATTTTTGAAATTTTACGTGCTTTCTACGTCAATGCTTCTGGTCTTAGGTTATGTGACTCATGCAGTATGTTAGTCGTACATGTACAGGGTGTTTTGATTGTTTCTTATAAGTTATCTTAGTGGTGCTTTCTGAAAATCATTATACTATACTCTTTACCATAATCAGTGAACCAGGGTTCCGCCAGGGGATAGTACAAAGCACCAGAAAACTTTGACCAATGATTACAAATCCTAGTCATAAAAACCTCGTCATTGAAATGATTCCTTTAATTTCATCTAGTACTTGAAATCTATAATTTTGGTGAAAATAAAAATTTTAATTTCTTCATAACTAAAAGATACGGACAGTGATATAGTATAGAAAAAAAAATCAGTTGTTCCTTTATGTTTACAGCAATTCATGTTTTTGCGAAATGAGTTTTTATTATTTGTTTTACCAGAATTAATTATTTCCAGAACTGGAACTTTTTAATTTTTTAGTAAAATCAACGCATATTTCTTTAATAATTCACTAACTATGCAAAATATGTAAAAAGTAATGACACGAAATGTTTTAATTTACGCGCTGATAAAAATAATATCTTCAGCATCGATCAAAAATTTTAAATTTTATTTTATTTTCGATTGGAGTAATGCCCTTCATCAAGAGACTCTTCGCATCAAATATTAAAAAACGGCGAAATTTTGGCTCGCAAGCAGCGTTATAAACTTCATTACAAAACGTCTTAGTACCTTCAGGTAGTTCTTTTCCCACTTAACCATTATAATGTTTCCACTTATTGCTCTTTTGAGGTTTCTACCTTAATGAGTTTATTTTTTAGGAATTTTTTTAAGTTTAATTCTATTAATTTAAATTGGATAGTAGACTTTCGTTTACGTGTCATTTTTTTTTTCTAGAGAAAAAATAAGCAACTCTAGACGAACGAAAAAAAGAAACTGTTTTATTTTTTTCCATTGCATATTCTTTCTTTTGAAAATAACAATTTATGAGATTTTTTCGTCAATGAAAATGTTAAATTGAGATAAAAAAATAAATAAATAAGAAAAAAACTCAAATAACTTTAGATGTTGACACCGCTGGAATTTCACTTTTTCTAAGATATGTTTTATTTTCGGTTTTGTTTTTTAATTGCATCTATGAGAAGGAAGACGCTCCTCCACTTATTATGATAGAACTAAGACATAACTATTTACATTTTTCGTTCTAAAAATATCTTAAAAACAGCAGTGATTTAGAAAAACCTAAAAAATATTCACTTGTATATATATATATATATATATATATATATATATATATATATATATATATATTATATATATATATATATATATATATATATATATATATATATATACCTTGAATATGATAGCATTGTTTACATCATTTTTATATTTGTTTATGAACTCGTTTTCTAAACTTGGTGAAGTAATGTTTTAAACAACTTCACTGTAAAAAAATGGTGTGACGTTACTATGTAAAAGCAGTTGCATCATTGCTGTCTGCAATGTTCTGGATCACCTGCTAAAACGTGTTTGTTTCGGAAGGTTGCATTATATACATATATGTATATAAAATAATGTTACTATATTATAACGATTCAAGAATTTATGTGTAATGCTACACCAAAATTACCTGCAAGGTTACAGATAAATTGTTTGAAAAATATATATTAGCAAAACTAAACTTCCATCAGGTTTTATTGTAAGTGTACTCATTTTTAAGTGCAAATTGAATCACGCTTTGAGTAAAGTATTCTATGATTTAAATAACCCAAAGAGGTATTAGTAATCAGGTTGTTCTTGTTTAATTGTCTGGTAATTAGGGGTGCTCTGCTTCACTTTTCCAACTCACTTCCAATTTGGTTTGAGGTGCGATTTTCACAGTACACATATGCCATGAGGACCCGTTTATGGGATAGGCAACCATTTACAGCGTGGCAACACATTCACATGAAGAAAGTACAAGGAGAGAGAATGTATACCCATGCCCGAGCCGGGACTCGAACCGGTAACCTCACCATCCGCAGTCAGACTTTTCTAAACACTAGACCAGGTGTCGAGCATGTGGACAATTGAATACATGAGTAAAAATTGACAACGTTTTAAAAAAGTACAAATGTATACATTTAAAAAGAGTTTTATAGTAATGACTCCTGAATCATTCCTGTTCATCTCCCATTTTACTGTTCACTTGACTGTTTTCGGCATGTGAATATTTCTTTTTGTATGCACTGATGTTGGGGTTTGCATTTTATTGACCTGAAACAGCTGTTTGCTGAGTTTTAAATTATTTTTAAATTGTATACATTTGTACTTTTTTAAAACGTTGTGTATTTTTACTCATTTCACAGTACAAAGTTTTCTACTGCTGCTTTAAAACTTAAATACATGTTTGAAAAATATCATAGTGTAAAGAAATATTTTTATGACAAATCTGAACCAATTTTATGACACAAATACATAAATAAAATACTATTCAATCATGGAGGCGTTTTTTTTAAAGTAATTTTAAATGTGTGCACCCTTCCTGTATTTTTTCGCACATCTTTGACAATGTGTAAGATTTCTGTTTTTATTCTGTTAAATATCAGAAACAAGGAGTAGGGTAATTTTTTACTGAAAGAGGGGTACGTAAGGTACGTAACGAATAGATAATTAATCGTCAAAAGTATGCGTGAATTATTAGGGCGTGGCCCAATTACGCATACATGCACGCAAGGCAAAGAAGAATTAAAATGAGTCCTCTTTAGAGAAAAATAAGGCCCATGTACAGTTTAGTACATGCAGTTGACCTCATTAATATACATCAAGTCACTTACGATCCTGTCGCGCTTGGTATGGATTAAATAAGACAGAACGTAATTATTCCTTTATAGAATGTAAAAAAAATACAACTTGCTTAATAGATATTCTACAAACATCGTACCATTGATTTTTTAATTCTTTCTGAGTCAGTCGTTAGAAAATATAACATGTTATACTTAAATATATTCTTTCCCTTACTTTGTAACAAAGTGTTAGCAACTTTTCTATTTCTTCGTGAAACGTGATCAAATCTTTTTACTTAGAAGGTAGTTTTTTCCAATAAAAAACCCAAAATAATTTGAGTAAAAGCATATTTTGTTCGGGAAAATGTTTAAATGCGGTAAGTAATAATTAAGACCTAATTTGAAGAAAAATAAATACGAGAAATGGTTGTAGAGGGAAAAAAAGCATCTAAAAATATATTTACCTTGACGTAATACATTTTCTTCTAACAATGTACGAAATCTATAAAGAAACTTTGCATAGTGTTTCAACTCTTTCTTTGTTTGGTAATTTACAGCAATTTATATGACACAAAGACGCACTCAATTCTATACTTTTGAAGTATAGGGTCTTCTTCTGTGGACAATGAAGTAGCGCAGACAAATCTTCTTTAAAAATCTCATTTTATATCTCAAAAGATATTACGTCGATCGATACTCTGCGACTGGCTTAAAGTTGTGACTCTACCACGGCAAAGCATCTATCGAACAACGAATCACGATAAGCACTACACCAACAAATACTCCAAGGGATTTCCAGCTTTTTAAAATGGTGTATCCACAGATATAAAGAAAAAACACATCTGAAGACAAAACACGCTGTTTGCTTTTAGAGTTGTTGTGCTCCGTATTTGCACTTTTATAACATTTTTCTAACTTTTCACAATTTATATGATTTTATTAGCACTATTTTTTTTTTACTTTAAACGACAGGAATCTGCTATGATATACTCTGATATTGGTATAAGGCTTTAAAATACTGTGCACCAACATGAACTTTTGATTTCATTTTTTTATAATGGTCAGTTAGCCATAGTTTCTTAGCGTTAAATCTTATTCTTTTAGTCATTTCAAATTAAAATTTTGTATTAGTGACTGCACTTTAATGCTTGCATTCAGGACCGATTGACTAATCTAGTCAAAAATTTCCACTTTAAATTATAGCAAAGAATAATCTCCAAAAAATATTGCTAAGGACTCAAAGAAAAGAAAAGGTAAAATTCTTAATTACAATAATCCTAAATATTGTTAATGTTGCTCCTCAAAAAAAATGCCTACTTTGTACCCCGGTTATTATTGACCATGACATTGGACGATTAGTAACAAACACAGATTATGTCCAAGAAAAATAACCAATTAACTGTAAAAAGAACAGAGTGCGGAGTTTTGAAATCACACTTTAACATTACACTTGCATAGCAGCAAGACCACCTCTGAAACATCCGACCTTTCACCTGGTAAAGAGTGGTTCAAAAATTAAACCAGCAATGATCAGGTTATTTCCCTGCTTTTGAAATTTCAATCGTATTAGGTTAATAACTTAAACGAACGGGTGTTTTGAACAATGTAAACGGGCTCATCACTTAGCTGGCCTTCAAAAGGTCACTGGAGGAAAGAAATCCACCTTATAGTCATCTAAAGCAGAATTTCTCCCCCTAATATTGAATTCTCAATTTCATATTATATACGACGGGTCCACGTGTTCACTCTCTTCATTTACAATGTTTAGAAAAAAGGTAACTTAAAAGAAATGAGAGAGAAATAGGTTGTTAAAAAAGACCCATTTCGGTAAATTTGTATAACCCGGTGGCTTATAGGTGATCTTAAATACTAAAAAAGTGTGCAGTTAGTTAGAGGTAAGAGGAAACATGGAATACATGGAAAAAGACTCTATGACAACATTTGTGGTAATTTCTTAGTCTAAACTGTAATGGAGGAAGTATCCAAAATATTCTGTTACGCGTGTTATATAAGTTTCGCGTGTTTACAAACAATTGTAGAGGCGTTATCATTGTTTGAAGATGACACGGGTAAAATTGTTTTGTAATATTATTGATTGTACACTTTCTTCTTCAGAACATCAGTAAATGCGATGTAACTGGCTTCAACCGTTTTTGCTTTTTACGTGGAAGATAATTTATTGATTAATTTTCCCTTACCAGTTATTTTTGATGGCCATTTTAAGTATTTTCATTTATCCCATAAAAGTTCTGCTATGGGATGAAGGGAAATTGCTAAATATTTCTCTATTCCAATTTTTTGGAAAAATTATTTTTTTTATGGAAATTACTTATGTATGTATTTTTCACAAATTCAGCTCATGACTTAATGTTTTCTTAGATTTTTTTAAAACGGTTCTAGATTACATTTTGCGGATTTATCGAAGCGCAAGTGACCTAAGGGCCACAGATTGAGTGTTTTTGGCTTAAAACTTCATAAGTATCTCTAGCTTCTAAACTGATTGTGTCTATTGCGATTACCTACCTGCATGAACCTTACGTGAAAATAAATGAGGTGTTTGCATGTATCCCCCAATATCCAAAGTAAGGTACACGTGTGGACAAAAAACAAACAGTATTTTATTTGTTAACAGTCACATAGTCAGTTTTTTATTCGCAGTTACTCTAAAAGAGTGTCGTCTGGAACACAAAAAATTGTGTTATGTCTCAATTCCAAGCGAAAGCTACAGTTGAAACATTGAAATTATTTTCTTTTTTTTATACTAACTGATCCTAAAAATTTTAGATGAATGAACTGCGCATTGAAATAAATATAAAATGCGAACGGTATCAGAATAAAGAATTGTAATATTTATATTTCATTGAAAAACAATTTGATCTTTGACCTTTATCAGCCCTTTCCCAGAATGTTAGAAGCCACGCGCGTGCCACAGACAAAAATAGTCATTATTCTTTTCAAAAATATGATTCTTAGACTAAGGATGAAAAATAACACTTTTTTTCTGGTATAAAGCAATTATCCAAAATAACTTTTTTTGGCTTACACCAATCTATAGTCCAGTACTTAGAACTACATTAATTTGTTTTACATAGACAGATAATCCACGTGATACATTAAAGCATAAATTAATACCAGTACATAATTTTTAATTCAATAGCAAGCATCTTTTCATATATCTATTAAGGAAAAGTAAAAACTTTAAGTTATAAAACGCGTTATTATTATTTTTTTTTTTTTTTAGCGAAAGAACGCTAACTAGATGAAAAGTAAATTTTTACTTTTGCCTAACTTTGGCTTCATGATATTTAAAAACTTTTCAGAAAGTACAATTGAAAAAAAAAAAGAAAGAAGCGAGTTCTGTAAAATATGGATTTTAAACTCAGGAAGGAGGCATAGTAAAAAAGATTTTCTGAAGGAATCGGGTATAACTACACTTATTAAATTAGCTGCATATTTTTTCCTACAATATAATTTTTATACATAAGTCTTTCAAACGAAAATCAAAGGAAAAACCAGTCATTTATGCGTTAATAAAAAATGAGAAAAATATGGTGTCTTTTTGCATAGCAAAAGGCCAATTTGAATTGCTGAGACTCTTATGCATTTCCTAGTCATTTCCAAGAGCATCACGTTTATAGGATACGATTATCACCAGCAAGGGATGGTGGAAGGGTTCAGACAATCTCCTTTTAACAGAAACCAGCACCCCTAACCCTCACCTATTGAGGGAAAAGTACTACAATAAAGCACGTAGGGAAGAAACAAAGTTACCTACTCTTAGTGGGGGGAGGGGGGATATTTTCCCCGCCAGAATCATCATCAAAGCTGCCGCTATTGCAACTAAATTCTGTTCGTAAAGTTCGAGAGAAAGTGCATTAAAATTCCGAAATTGTCTTTCGTTAGCAACTTTGCAGGCAGATGTGGTCACGCAAAAAAGAGTCAATGTCTCTCTCCTGTTTATTGGGAATCTAACATTTATTAAATTTTTGATGCGGTTTTGACTGTTTTTTGCAGAAGAACTTTTCCTCTCTTGCCTCAAGGCTTTTGGTAGATTGATTCTAATGAAATCGCGCAGAAAAAATATTTTTTCGCTGCTTAGTTATCTTTCTATTTCATATCCGGCTTGAGACCTTTTCGGATGACTCGAGGCAATTGACGCGATAATGCTAAACTCTCGAAGGGGTATTCGACAAAAATATATGAAATGACAGGCAAGAGAATGAATGTTTTTGTGGCCATTGCGGGATGTGCTAACAGAGCAATAAACGCCCCCATTTACAGTTAAAATAAAGAGGCTTTGTGGAGTTTACACTTAAAATAAATATCGCCCCATAATCAAATGTATAAGGTTTATGTTTCTTTTTGTTTTATTTTCTTTAAGATTATCAGCCTCTCATCTTTGTTCAATGATTGCTTATTAATGCAACAGTTGAAAGATTAGAAATTTTAAAAAATAAGAATTCTTTTTATTTTTGAACAATATTAAGCACCTTAAAATTTGCTAAAAATTCGTCTCAACAAGTATTTTTATAGTGCCGTTTTTAGTCTACTTTGGCGAAAAATACATTAAATAAATGAATAATGTATATTTTTAATGATTATAAATTAATAAATCTCAATACTCCCTCTAAATAATAGCAAAGAAAGAATATAAATTAAGTAATAATACGGTAATCAATATTAAAATTTAATATGGATAAAATATTTTTTTTATATTTTATTTCATAATCATGTCAGTTTTAGATGACACAAACCAAAAGTTCCCCATATGCGATGCTTTTACCCCATGTGGCTAAGGCAAAAAGGTAATAACAGTCAGCATCATGTAAATCGTTCAATTATTTTCTATATTTGCTGCTTCCTTCATACTTAAAAAGGATTTCCTTTAAAAGTAAGCTTTGTGTTCTGTTTAGTTACCAATTGTAGTTCAATTTCGGAAAAACGATGCAATTAGCTTATTATTAAAATCTAATCAATTTTAGTTAAGGAAAAAAAAGGGAAATATAATTCACTCCTCCTTTTACAAGTATTTTTATTTGCTTTGCTTAAAATATGAAAACCATAAATGACTACAATTTTGATTAATCGATCAAAATTAGTTTTGATCAGTTGTTGAATAAATGGGTTTCTCCGATCAAATTTCCTTGTTTTGCATTTCCTAATTAATTTTTATGGGTACGTGTATTTGAAAATGAAACTATTTTGCTAACTATATTATTAATCTGTATCTCTGATTATTTTTTTCCCTAAAATAGTATTTTTTTAGATACAGTTAGTTACAAACACACCTATATATATATATATATATATATATATATATATATATATATATATATATATATATATATATATATATATATATATATATATATATATATATATATATATATATATATATATACATATATACATACACAAAGCCAGTTTACCGCAAGTATGAAAGCTCACAAATAATTTTCTTTCATTTTAAAAGCATTTCGGGAATTCTGAAACAAGACATTTTTTTTCCTTCTCCGTTTTTTTTTTCTTAAACCCAATCCTGATAATGGAAGAAATTTTATTTCTTAATTAAGAGCGCAGGAAATCGACATTTCTTTTTTTCACATAAGATTTTTTAATATATTTTGTTTTAATTGCTTTCTCTATAATTGAAGGGGAATATTCAGTTTCTTTGCTTCCAGCTACTGAAAACAAAAGAGTTTAATCTTTTCCATAAGTTATTTAAATCTTTTCAAATTGTATCAGAATCATGCAGCTCAAAAAATTTAGACAAAGTCAGTTTCTTAAATATCTTTAGTATTTACTACATATTTAATTTCACTATTTAAAAACGAGTAATAATGTTATTTTCTAAGAATTTGTTGATGAAGAATGGTGCGGTCTGTAAATATGAGATTTTAATGCGCCTTTAAAAATTCAAAAGATTGCAATATTTCTCTTTTATGAAAAATGTCTATTCATTAATTAATTTATTTCCAGATAGTTTTGAAATTTGGATTTATTTTAAGGTTACTTGACTTTCAAAAACCGTGCTTGTCAGGCCCTGGCAGACACCGCCGAGAATTTAAGGAGTATGTGTGTTGTAACTTATGATGAAACATCCATTACTATTGCATTTGAGTAATTGTTGAAGACTATTGTGTACTAATAGCAAAATCCAACTGGTCAATGAATGCACTACATTTATAGCCAGGGGAGAGCCCGAGGACCCCCCCCCCACCCCCAACACTATCGAAGATCGCGTTAAACTGCGTTTTTGAAACTTTAGCTTAAAAAAGGGAACGATAAAGACATCAGAGTCCAGTGCCTTTAACTGACATTACTGAGGATGGTCCGAAAACAAACGCTTTTATAAGACTTTTATAAGTTTAAAATAAAACTGTTATTTATATATACACGTATTTACAATTTAAGCAGTATAAAACTAAGGTAACATTTGATTGTCACATCAAGATTAGCTAGCATGAAAAACAAAATGAGTAGCTCGGAAAAAATCGCATTCTGCCTCTTAAATACAAGTTTACGTCATTCGAAATTCAAGTTGCAAAATAAAAACCTTGAAACTCAAGTTTAAATGAAATTAGAAAAAATAAAATACACTCAAAAATGAGAATATAACAAATATATTTACCAACATTTGAAAGAAGCGTTTGGGTAATATTATTTATTTTTATGTATCCTGGTTTTTTTCTAGGTTAAGAATTCTGCCGTAAACTTGTAGATTTTTTCTTTTTTTCACAGAAGAAATAATTGGATGTGCATAATTTAGAATTTTTGATATACGTTAACTCATTAATGCCTAGCGTCCCTTTTTAGGGACGGTCCAAAAAGTGAGTCTGAATTTTCCAAAAATGAACATTTCAACCAAATAATTGTGTTCAATTATTACTTTGGTATTGCTTCAATTCTGTATGAACAGATTTCAGCACATAACCGCTGTAAAGTGTGATCTGTAGCCATTTGATTATGATCTTTATCAAAAATTACATCTTTCACAGTCTCAAGAACAAAAAGCTAAGTTTTTAAAGTTATTAACAAGTAAATCTATCTGTGTTTGATATATGTGCTACTTTAATTGATATTTTAGTTTACCTTTTTTTTAAATTTTTTTAAATTTTAAAATTTTTTTTGGATTTTTTTTACCCCCTTTTAAAAACGTCCCCAAAAAAGGGGGAACCCAGGCCCCAAAGGGTTTTTTCCCCCTTGTTTAAACCCTTTTGATTTCTTTTTTAGAATTTATTTAAATTTTTTCAAAAATTAGTAAAAAGTTTTTTTGATGAAAAAAAAAGATAATTAAAATTTTCTTTTTTTTTAAAAATTTTTTTTATTTTTTAAAAACCCAATTAAATTTAAAATTT
>JAXGGA010013287.1:0-35784 GCA_038373865.1 Uloborus plumipes | reverse complement strand
GTTGTATATGTTACCTTTACCGGAAATTTTTGAAACGCTGACCTAGTACTCCCAAATCGCTCTAAGCGTGTAATTTAATTTCGCAGTCATCAAAATTCGCTACTTAAGCAGTGTATTTTATTTTGTTCCATCCGTGAAAATTGCCTTCGGTGCACCGATTTAATGCAACTAAACAGTCGTAACTAAATAAAATGTATGGTTCAAACAGCAGTCTGAAAATCAAATACAAATTCTAAACGCAGAACTAGTATACAGCATCAAAAAGAACGCTTTTAACGCATCGACTGCCAAATTACAAAACATTCGTAGCATATGAGCTTGGCTTAGACCAACACATTCGTAAACCAGTTTTATTTACTAGTTACCTTCCAGAAACCTTATAGAAAGCCAAATATATTTATGCCTAGTACTCGATGTACTTATATATGTACTCGAATCGATAGAAAAACGCTGAATCCAGCAACTACAAGCTATCAGCTAAACTCACATGCCACCAAATTACCTCATGATTCAACGTGCTAATGCATCCATAATGTATGCAGTGAAGTTGCATTTGTAGACAAAAAAGCAAAATAAGTCAATATGCTGTAATACTCTTTTTCAACAATGAAGAAAACTAACACATTTTTACAACAAAGAACTGAAATTAAAAATTACTTCTTCTATCAGAACAAAATTACAATTCAGAACAAAATTACTTCTTCCAGAAATGCAGAAAGAAACTAAACATCAAAATATAATTAGTTGAGTTCAGCAGTAGCAATGTCTTATAAGAAATACACGAAAACTCATATTACTCTGGGCTGCATTTGCGACCTTTGCGGCTTGGTAAATTCACCAACTGCTGATACATCAAATCAGTAGTGTATTCATGGGTAGGGCTGATAGAGTTGCAGCTAGGGATGCACCGATAAGCAAATTGGCCGATTACCGATTAATCGGCTGATGATAATCGGCCGAATAATCGGCTTAGCCGATTAATGATAAGGATAATTGTTTTTCTACCACCAATTTTACCATCACTGTTTTTTATCTCTTATACAATTCCAAGTTTAGAAATAGTAAATAATTTATTTCTGGGAGAAGATTTTTTTCCATTTTCCTAGTTTTCACAAAATAATTTCAATATTTTATCAAATTTCTTAGAACCAATTTTCATTTAAGTGTCAATAATATTATTAACACATTGTTAGTTATATTAATTGGAAATAAAAATTTATAAAAAAAAAAGGAGGGGTGGGGAGTGTGTGCTGAACACTCCAATTTAGGAGTACTTTTAATTCATATTTTAGTAATCAGTAGCAATTTAATGCAATACTTTTATTCTTTGAAAATTAGAGATTATCTGAAAGCACTGTGCTAAGGAGAAAACTATCGCCACATGAAAAATGTTGCATCATTGTCTATGTATATTTATTCAAAGTAGGAGAATTCATTAAAAAAAAACTTTATATCAACTGTGAGGATTATTATTACTGTTAATAAAATTATTCATCATAGTTTCCTAGTAAAGAATAATATCTGAAAAATATTTTCAGCCGATTAATCGGCAAAGTGGCCGATTATGGCCGATTAATCGGTACCGCCGATTAATCGGTTCATCCCTAGTTGCAGCCCCCTCCGAAATTATCAAAAAATAATTTAAAACATTTAATTTTTTCCTTTATTTGCTGAAATTACGACATAAGAAAATTTTTCGATAGAGAAAATTTAATTATAGGACAAAACTCAAAGGAAGAAGAAAAAGAAGTAAATTCTCTCTCTATTTCTTTTTTTTATTATTATTATTTGACGCGTCCATTTTACTATTTGTCACGTTTATGACTATCTTATAATTCAATTTTGTTCGTTTTTATTTTTCTTCAGAAACACCGAGTAATGCTTGTTCATTCATTTGACTCTGTTTAATACATTTCAACACATTTAATTGAAACATAATATTGAGAACAATAGTAAAATAAATAGCAAAAATTATTGTTATTAAAGCACAACTTTGCCATAATATTGCATGCACTTGTTGGAGAGCACCTACTTTAATTAAGAGAACGTTTCAAATTGTGTTTTATCTTTTCCTGTTTTTATCAAAACGCTTTAGCTCTCCGCCACAGCAATAATTATAATGATAAAAAAAATAATGATGCCTTTTTCCAAGAATGGATAAAAGGGAGGAGTGATGGGGGCGATCGCCCCCATTGAAGGACTCTTGTCCAGCAGTTTTTAGACTTTGAAGTTCAAAAAAGGCAATTTTCTTTGATCTTTGATGATATTAAGGGAAAGAGTGCGGGGATTTGGGGCTCTGATCTGGAAGTTTTTTGAAATGGAAGACTAAAACATTTGTAATCAACATCTGTTAACAAGCCATGGATGCATGGCAAAAAAAATTGGGCAAGTAAGAAAAAAAAAATCAATCGCCTCTCCTTTGGAACATTTCCGGATCCGCCCTTGCCTTTTTTTTCATCTTAAATTAGCATTGATGTCATTAATTCAAAAAATTTACTTTTCTTAGCTACACTTTAAGAGATACCTTGCCCTCTTCTCTCTAAATCTCGACTCAGCCCCCCACCCCCTCTGAAATGATTTGTCTGCGTACGCCACTGCATCAAATGCACGTGTTCTTTATACGTTCAAGAGCATCTTTCTAGTTGTATGACACAAACTGAACTTTAAGAATACTGACTTGATAAGGAAAATGAAAATTCTATTCTACAGAATGGTTATAAATTAACGTGAAGTGTTTGGAGCTCTCTAGCGTGCGAAGTACTGCGCGAAATATTGTCAAATTTCATGGGCGCCCATACTAGACCATGGGATTTTGATTTCTGAAATAAAAAAAGTTTTAAAAAAATCACCCCCAGGGGAAAATTTAGAGCTGTAAGTGTATTACTCTGAATATCGCGAATTAAATTGAAAAAAAAAATGCTGTACAAAGCAATTTCGCAAAGAAAAAATGATTGTTATTTGCAAATGAGGTTTAATATAATCGCCGTAGGATTTCCGTACGGCCCCAATTTCGCCCGATCTCAATTCATGAGATTTTTGGCTTGTTGTGTATCAAAGATTTTTCTGATGTACCAAGTCAAAAGATATTGTAACTTTTAAAGTCAGAGTAATCAGTTCTGATATGTTACGAGCTGTCGTGGAAAATGCTGTGCATCGTATCTAGTTCTTGCAACTTCACAATAGAGATCATATTGAACGAACTACATTTGTGATAAAAAAAAAGCCATTTTTGCAAATAAAATGGATGCATATTTTGTCAGTAGCATTTAATTCTTCGACAATCAGAGTAATACACCTTTTTCAGTGCCAAAATTCCCCCTGGTGGCCATTTTTTAAACTATTTTTTTTTTTTTTTTTTTTAAATTTCAGAAATCGGAATCCCGTGGTCTAATATGTGTGCCCAAGAAATTTGGCAATGTTTCCCCCAGTACTTCACGCGCTAGAGGGCTCCAAACACCTCGCGTTAATTTATAACCACCCTGTATTTTTGAGTAGTAAAATTGTCAAAACCTGAAATAATTTATAACTCCACTATTTTCCATTTTCAGCAAAGGACCTAACAAGGCTCATGAATTCCCAGTGCCAGCTAACAGTGCTGCCTCCAGTTCTGAGACACTCTGCAATATGAAGAAGGATGCTTACAGCTCAACCTTCTCACACGGCATTTTAAAATATTCTTTTTACAAAGAAATAATAACAAAATAAGAGTTTTAATACAATAATAACCATTGTTATGCTAGATTGAAAAAAAAAACTAAAATATAAATCTCGTTGGAGAATTACAAATTTAAAATTATTTATTCTTTGCTGAAGATCAAGCCAATACCGGCATTACAATGCCATCAAGTTTATAAATATGTTTATTTAATAGAAGCTATATAATTAGTCAGTGCTTTAGGGCGGAAACACTTTTTTTAATTTCTCCAATACGCTAAATTATGCATATATTTCAAAATCTCCTTTGGGATTTAAACCCTTATGCCCCAAATTAATTTAACAAAGAAATTTACGTACTCCTTTGATTTTTTGAGTTGAAAATACATCAAAAAAGATTTTTACCGAGTAAAATAATTTTGAAAATTTTGGGGGACTAAGACCCCCTCGCCTTAGAGCCCTCAAGAAAACTTTCCGATCGCAGGTACTATCTGTCGGCATCTCAGTAAAGTACAAGGAGTAGTACTCAAAAGCTTCAGCATAATTCCAGCCCTTTAGGATTCATAATACTAAATTAATGTAAGCGAGACTTCTATACTTCAATGCAACTTAACTTGGCACTGACGTCACTACGGGGGGAGCCAATAAGAGCTCACAAGCAGTCAGCGACCTCCTCTTATTCGCCAAGTAGGCTGTGACGTTTTATCTAGCTCGTTTTTCATAGGCTAACGTCACGCAAACGTCACGCTGACGTCACGATGTTTTTGACAAGAAACGTTGCATTTGAGTATAAGTCCCGTCGGGGCATAGAGGGTTAAGATGAAATATTTACATAAATTTGCTGATCATACATTTATCAATTATTATTTAGAAGTATTTTTATAAAAAAAAGCATAATAACAACAATAAAAGAATATTATATCAATATAATTTTATTTTAAGAAAAAAAGGTGATTTATTATCGGGAAAAACATCTTGAGATTTACCGATGCGTGGAATCTCGCCAATGTATTTTTGCCAAAAACATTCAAATCTTGTAACTAGAAAGGTATCAATTGGCAACCCTTCTAATTACCAATAAAATGAAGTGACTTACGAAATCTCCTTAAAAACTCATATAGTTTCCGTTCAATTTAACTCTAAGTTGAGAGTAATTCTAAAGATATCAAGAAACAGATTCTATTTGAACTTTGGTTTTCTTTTTCTAATTTTAATATTTTAATTGCTGTCTCTTATGGAAATAGATCCCCTCCCCCCAAAAAAAAACAACAGCAAAATGCCTAAAAATTTCATTTTTTTAGCTTAAAATTCAAATTTCACACATTAAACAATCCCTTCCTAATGTGAAAGTTTTGATTGATAATATCAAAAAAGCTCAACGTCAAACAGTATGAATACCCACTTCTCAGAAACATCTCGTTTTTATTCTTGCACAAAACTGTAAATCAGTAGCCTAAAACTAGTGTAGCCTTCTGCATCATGTTTTGCAAAATACCTAGCATTTAAATAAATAAATACCTTTGTGTGTAAAAAATAAAAACAAAAATACAACCTTGAAAAGTACAAATGAGCAGGTTCTTTTCAACGTTGTATTTTGGCTTTTATGTTTTTATTTTAACTAACATTTATTTGCTATTCAACTTATTTCTGTTCTTACTCTCTTCAATATTTTTAATTTATTGTGCCTCTTTGGTTAAAAATGTAACATTTTAATATAAAAACCATAGTCATTGCAAACGCTCGCTCGCTAAACGTATGCTTCGTTTAGCGAGCGTTTCCAATGTCTATGATAAAAACATAATTTGTGCTTTAATGAAGTTTTTTTTTTATAATACGAGTGTAACAATCGCAATGAAAAAGTACTACAGTATCAAATAGAATGTTTCAGTTTTTTTTTTTGAAAAGAACTGTCATTGAATCTGATAAAACAAGCATGACGTCACATTTGATGCAATATGACAGGAGAAAATATTTGTTTGTCAAAGCAATTGTAAGCACATTGAAGTTTTTTTTTTTTAATTGCATTTCTTCCCTTTTGTAAAACACAGAATTAGCGAGGGTATAAAGTGGACTTTTTAAGGTTTTGAGTAAAACGTGTTCAATTTTCAAACCCTAGATAGTGTTATATTAAAAAGTTTTTCTATACCTTATGCTATATAGAAGCACCTACTAAAGTTACTATTATCATTTATTACCCCAAAATAGGAGATTTTCTTCCATCATTTGTACTAGTAATTTCTAAATTTCTTTACTTTGGCACTGACAACCCTTACTGGGTACTTCAATTGTAGAAGATGAAAATTTTACTCTACTTACATAAAACATCTTCTATGCAGTATATAAACATACGTATAACTAGCTTGAATCAAACGTCTACTATCTGATCTTCTTAGGTAAAACCCTCAGCGTATTTACGCATGCGTCAGGTCTTCTATGATCTTACCAAAATAGGAGTGATAGGTAAAATAACAATAAGGGGTAGAATAATAAAAAGAATTTTGAGCCGAATCAAACAACGTAGAACGATGCTAATTTCAAATACATAGTTTAGTTGAATGTCTCAAAAGGATATAGCAAATAATATAAGTTTTAAATTAAAAACTACGGAAAGTTCCCACTCACAACTCATCACCCCTTTTCTAAGTGGAACTATTCGCGAGTGCTAGGCGCGGTTTTTAAAGACGCACAGTACTTAGTCTGGTAGAAGGAAAGGCAATAGAGTAAATGCTGACCCGCATTCGAGGAAAATTGTGTTAAACAGTGATACAAGTGATTTTAAATTTGAAAACCGCTTGTTTTGCTTAAAAAATCTAGTGTACGTCATAGGGTTTATTTATTTTATAAACCATTGAGACAAATCAAAGAATGTTCAATTCAAGGATACTAAATTTGATTCCTGAAAGTTGTTAATATTATTTTACCTCTTGCTAGATTCTAAGCCAATTTCATGATCTATTTCTTCCTTTCCATGTTGTCTAAAATACCATTAAAGATGTTAACTTGTATGGGAAATACATCTGATGTAAATCTTTTTTTCAAAAGTCTGCATGATGATTCCTTAAAGGTTTCTTATAAGCTTTATGCAACATCGGTATGGAATATAACTGCTGAAAATTTCCAGTACATGTATAAGAATGATATCGTCTTTTCCATTTTCTCCTCGCTTCTTTCAAAAAAAAAAAATGCAAAGAACTAGTCAAGATTGCTAAATATTGTTTGGAAACCTAAAACTTTATTTATTTATTTATTTATTTTTTTTTTTTTTGAACTCACATGGCAAAAAGCATCAATTGTGACGTCATGAGCTGCCTGTTACACTTAAAGCTCTTAAATGTACTGATTCACCCATTTTTTAGATTTTTTTCTAATCGAATAAGAAATAAAATCAAAACATTTTTGAAGAAGACATCCACTTGTTTATTACACGCTAGTCTGTTAGTCCATTATTAGGGTTTATGTTTCATCCACACACACAATTGCCTAAATAAAGCAAGGATACAAAAATTGTTTAAGTTGTTTGTCTTCACAAATATGTACGAATAAAAATAAATCACCAAATTTATTTTCTAACAGCAGGCCTGTAGACAGAGCAAGTCTCTTTCCCAACATAGAATTTTTAGGCCAGTCCCAAAAGGAATTCATAAAACCCTGCTGATCCGGCGTTCCTACTGAACATAACATAGGCTTTTTAAGGTGCAATTGAAACTGCATGGTAAAGGTTACAATTATACCGTAAATTTGATGTTGTTGGAATGTTTTTATCATACATCTAACAAAAACTACAAGAAACTACTCCTCGATGTCTTACTGTTATATGCTCCAAATTTTCCTCTTTCTTCTGAAAGTATTTTTCTCCTATAAACTTACACTTGAGTACAACAACTCTCCGCCGAGATTTGTACATATGTTGTTCGCAAGATAATGCTTCTTTACTATATAAAGAGTATTTATTTAAATTCTTTACAATATAACGTCAATGCCTGTAAAGGAAAGATTACTTCAAATTAATTGCATCGATCAAAACTTCCTTCAAAGAAAAATTTTCAAACACGTTCATAAAAAATAATAATGTTTTATAAAAATAACAATAATTTCTTCTAACTAAAACAGGCTGCGAGTGAGAAATACCTCAAATTGATCGTATAAGACCGAAGTCATACATATTACCCTATCAGCAAAAAAACTAATTCTGCCTGAAGCATTCCTCTAGCCGAGATTTTTTTAAATGAATCCACAGACCAGTGAATGAACACTTCCAGTGAATGAACACCTCGTATTCGTATTTTTCCTAAAAAATAAGGTTTTGATGCATTTTTCTCGGATGAATTTCCAGAACTAACTCCTTTCTACACATTTACCGAAAGAAAACTAGAAAATCCCGCATTTGTTCCCTGGTAGGAGTGCTCATTCACTGGGTCTGGTTACTTTTTTTTCGTTTTAACCTCCCATAAAACCTGATGCAGAATCATAAAGCTCTCCCAACTTTTTTTTTTTTAAATACTGCGTAGATCATCTGAAGTGTTTTTACTGTCATGTGGCAAACGTTATTTTTTCCGACGCTATGAATTATTGAAATTGAAAATTTGTTTAAGCGTTCATTCACTGGTCTGTCTACCCTATCTTAACAATTATTAAAAATAATTTTGAAAAATAATGTTTAATTAGTTGAAAGAAACAAAAAGTTGAAGTGCCCGTCAGTATGTGTAAGAGCTTTGAGTGACATTCTGACTAGTGAAAATCAACATTGTAGTGAATGTTTTACGATGCATTACAAAGTACAAAAGTACTTAAAACAACTGTATCAATTCTCGCCAAGTTTAGCGGAGTGTCTTAAATGTAATTTGATACGTAGACCAAACCAGTTAGTCGTATTTGGAACTTTTTAGTCGCCAATGGCGAGCTACATTTCATGATGAGTAAGTCCTCTATGTCCACCATCCATCGTCTTCGAACTCTAGCTGCCTGGAAACAAAACCACAGAAATTGAGTGCCCCAAAACTAACTCGCATTTGTACATAAAATACGGGGCTTTTAGAGTTAATGCACGGTGCTATGAACAAGACATAAATGAAAAAAAAAAAGTCTGGATTCTCATGCTTCTTCACTTATAGTTGACCAGATTTTACATTGTGCTCAAGATATGACATGGCTTAGAATAACAAATTTTAGAATAAAGACTATGAGTGAACTTTGGTCTAACAAGGAGAATCCTGCATTGTGGTTGGTTGCAGTGATAGCCAATCACCAAGGACAATACCCAAGAGATTGGGATGCTTCCTAGACCGCTTTGGATGAAATTTTCATTTGTATACAAGTGATATTGTACACTTTTTATTTATCTGTTTTCCCCGTTTTTTCGCGACAAGAGATCAAAGGATAAAATTTTTTATACTTCGAAACTGCTGTTAAAGTGTTTCAGCGATCAGTGGGTTCGTTTTTTATGAAAAATCACAAGAAAAACTGATTGTAATTTTGAAGTTTTATGTACTAAAAGTTTAGTTAAAACGAAGCATATATGTGGGAGAAATTGAAGATCTACACTAAATAATTAAATTTTCATGTATCAGTTTCTAAATGTTTCAGCTATTGTAGGAGGGGTTGTTAGTTCTAATTTCCAGCCCAGTTAACAGGGTCAGACCAGGGCTAAGACCCTGTTGGCATTTTAATAAGTTGAGACTTTAAAACATTTTTTACATTTCTTGATGATTTATTATAGAGGTTTTTCGTTTTACTGACTTTTTTGAAAAGTGCTGATATTTTTGCTTGAAGCAAATACTCCAGTTTAGATTATGTTTAAAGCAAGACATATTAGACATTAGAGTATCAATAGAGATTTAATATAAATAAACAGTAATCGAACAAAATGTCGTGGTATATTAAAGGTTTTGGTTGTGCAAAGGTCCTGACTCAATATCTTGAATAAAACAAGTCAAGTTGTAAATCTATATTGCAACTATTAACATGAATTCATGAAATTAAAAATAAAAAATAATAATAAATCAATAAACTATGTAATAAATGTGGAAGAATAATGTACTCAACCTTTGGCAACGTCAATCAAAAGCTTGTCGTGAACAAAAACAAACCCTTCCCAAATGGATGGTAAATATTGAGTTAGGTTTTTTTTTTATGACAGAGAAAATTTTCAAAAGTGGCAAACCTTCTGGGGACACATTTGTTTATTTTCAATTTGTCTTCTCGGTAAACAAACTATAGAGAGAGAATCTAATTGTCGAAGGAAAATTCTAAGAATGAAATACAAAAATCTAACAAACAAAAGCGAAACAAGAATATTTTATGATATTATTTAAGTTTATATCAAAGTGGATATATAAACGCACACACACATACATATATCAAAAACTCATAACTTCGTAGTATAAATTCTCAGTGATACTAATAAGTAAGAAATAACGTTTTATTACTATTGAATCTAAAAAGTCCATAATTGAAAAAAAAAACTACTGACAAGGTTGAAAATAAATACACGACATCCATTGATTGCTGAAACTCTAAATGGTTTTTTGGAAAAGAAGAACCAGATGTTAACTGTACAGTTTTTACCGAGCTCACTGATTATGAATGTAAATAGAACTCAGAACACTCTGTCGACATGTACATAGTTATTAATAAATTATTAAAAACTTTTGATTATAAAATGTTGTTTTATTTTTCCCTGCTTTTCAATATTTGACATTTGTATACAGGATTATGCTCCATATTAATCTATCTACAAGACCTTTACTTAAGCAATCCCTAGATGCATACTTCCAAATGCAAAAATGCTCAAAATGAGGTGCAGAATTAAAATATGAAAAGCTAGAAATGAAAAAAAAAACTTTTTGCACAGCATCCAGGTCCCCTAACTTATATGTAGGAAAAAAAAATCTCCATTAAAAAATAATTTCAACACATAAATTTAAGAGATTTGCGATTCAAACCCGAAGACATATTCGAGTTCAAAGTTTTGTGATTCTGTGCAGAAAATGAGATCGGAACGCAATGCCTTTTCTGTAAAATGATCGGTTGTCATTTTACTGAAGCTGTAAGCGTTTATATTTTTCCCCCAAGATTTTTTTTTTTATTTTTCCCCAATTATTATTTTATATAATATCCCCAATTATTATTATATAAATTTTTTAATTTATTTTTTCCCCAAGTTGACAGGGAGTGTAAAGTGATGGAAGCATGCCCGTCATTGGGGGGGGGGGGGGGGGGGCGGGGGGGTCAATTCCCTCCCCCTGACTGTGAGAAATCAATGTATTTACATATAAATGGGAGTGGTTTTTGTTGTTTTCTGGTGAAATTGAATTGTGTTTTAACCCTTTGCCCCCCCCCCCCCTGGAAAAACGTGAAATGACGTCCCTGGATGGAATTCACAAAACGCTGCGTTTCATATCGCGGAGAATATTGGCCGTATTAATGTAAGTGCTCATTTTTTTTTTTTTTGATGTTCTTGATTTCCCTTAATATAAGGGAATAGGGGACCTAGCATCAGAAAAAAAGCTAGATTTCATATTTTTTGACTTAGTTGTTTATTCGCTTCAAACATTTATTATCGCAACACTGCACCTCATTTTGAGCATTTTTGCAGTTGGAAGCATGCATCTAGGACGAACGCTTGCGATAATAAAGTTCTTGCAGGTTAAAACGGAACACCCCGAATATAAGTTTAGTTATTTCTTCGTTTTCTTACATATTTGACTCTCAACTATCAAGTGACGTGTCCATCACTTGCAAACATTTTTCGCACAACTTGCACTAAATTACGAGTAACCGCTGCTTTTATTGCAAGAAGAATAAATCTGTCTATATTCAGCAAGTACTTTTTGCAAAATAAAAAGCGGAATGGAAATTAATAAAATTTTAGATTAAAACTTTAATACTATTCAATATTCAATAAATGAAATGGCTTTTAATACATTTGCCAACATTTTAAAACATCCCCTCCGCAAGTTTTGGGAAATATAAAAACACGCATATCAGACACCTGTACAAGAACAGTATTATTATAGCTTTGAAAATATTAAGTTTTGTGCAGGAAAGGAACTCTGTTGACTCGAATTCGCTGCACAAAATTGCATTTTGATGAGAACTTGGTAATATTTTACTTCCCCCTTCTGATGTAATCATAGGAATAAGTCCCCAATTTACCAGGACCCATTTTCCGGGTAAATCCCCCCCCCCTTTTCCCTCTGACATTCAAAAAATGAATATTTCTACATGAAGTGGGAGTGTTTTTTTTATTTTTGCCGATTACATTTGCATTAAGTACACCTCCCCTTGGAAAATTCGAAATTACAAGCTTGCCCAGGACACAATCCATAGTTTTCAATCCTTGTACTGATTTTTATATCATTGTTTTTGTTCTCCCATTCGTCTCAGAAACTCAGTGCTACTTAGAAATTTATTATTTCCTCAATAATGAATGTTAATTAATTTATTTTTATTATTATTTTAATTTATTTATTTTATTTTTTATTTTTATTTATTATTGAAGTAACATCAAAATACACTGAGAAACTACATTTTAGGCAACCTTAAGTATTAAAATATTTTGAGTTATTCTTAAACACTGGTCTAGTTATTCATCATTTTTATTGAAAACACAATTACAAAAACTTTCAATGACACATTTTACAACTAAGAGAATCAAAATAAAAAAATAAAACTTTAGAAAAAGCATTTAAACAAAAAATCAAATTAGGTAAGAATGAGCAAATGAATAAAAATACACTTGTAATATCCATTTTTATGAAAATATATACAATAACTCTTGTGAACAAATCGTAATGAATGTAAATTTATTGTAGCTTTTAGAAAAGGTTTACATACATTTATTTGGAATTATCTTTTCCATTTCACTGGTATACTCCTTTCGAACAAAATATGTTTTAAACAAAAAGGACTTTATTGATGAATAACACAAAATGTAAAAAACACAAGGAAAATGTTTCAAATAATTCTACAACAATAAATGAAAATATGAAGGAAAAAAATGAAATGCAATAAAAGAAATGCATCCTAATGATTATTTTAATAAAGAAATGCTCAAATGCAATCACTTCTCATTCACCAGGTCACAGTGTTGAATCTAGAGAGGCACACTAGACAGTTTCTGAGGGGGATGGGGGGTCCAATTCACCCTATTTCTCTCTCTGTGTGTGTGTGTTGTGTGTGATTAACTTGATATAAAAATGAAAGAGTATGGCTACGAGGGATAATTTCAAGATCTGCACCAACTCAGAAAAATCAAAAATCCCAAACTGAATTCACAGGAAATTTCAGATAAAATATTGACTTTAAGTTTTCACACATTTTTTTTTTTTTTCAATAAGAAACATGTAGTTTAACGCAAAAAATTTTGATTCGTGTCACTGAACACAAAAGCACCTAAACCAGTGCTGTAATTGAAAAAAAAAAAAGTCTGGGAAGCTCACCTTGGGGTTTGGGGCTTGAGGATGAGGCTTACCAACAGAAAAGGTAAGTTGCATTACTTTTACATGGAAAAACCAAATATTTCCCGCAATGTTATCCCCCCTCCCCTCAACTAGAACACAGCTTGAAACCAAAAGAGATGTGAAAATTTCGATTTTCACCAAGCAGCCAGGGACTTGCAGACAGTTTAATAAATCACAATTTATCCTATTCATTGATAAAATAAGAATGAAATATTTAAGAATGAAATAATTGGTTAAATAAAAAACAAAAAATAACCATCATATAAAATGAAACATGAATCTCTGGGTATTTTTTATAATTTGATAATCATTTTCATGCCTAATTATGAGACATCCCAAGAACTAAAAAGACATGGAATTCTGTTACGTGTTGACACAAGATTAGCTTTGCATTAGAAAAGCAGCATTTGAAACTCAAGGTTAGAAACAATTTAGGAGGTTTTGGTGAAATACGGAAATTGTAATGAAATAAAACAATTTTTTTAAAATGATTGGAACATAATAGATAATTATTCTAATTTTTCATCACATATAAAATTATCATTTCAATAGGGCAGATTGATAAATTATGACATCCTTTGCAGACCGCCCCTAAAATGATTTGTGAACATAGTTATTAACCTTGGACATTTTTAGTATTCTGCTAAAGTTTTTTTTTTCTTTTCAACTATAGCTGTTCCACTAAAAAATTTTTGAACTAAGTTTAACATGTGAAGTGGAGTAAGCCATTTTCTGAAAAATCCAGAAAGAGAACTGCTGTGTACAGTAAATCACAAAGTTATAATAATTCTAAATAACATAGCTTTATATGTAGATTATTCAACAATTGGAAAGAGTTAGGAAATTAACTTTTATAGATAGATTATACATATAAAAATATTTATCATCTATAAGTACTTCACAAATTGAAAACAATTGTTGCAATAGAGTCACTTATTTTTTGATATGCAAACAACAATTATAAAATAGTAAAAATAAATAAATCAATGGTACAAAAGAGTACACAATAATAATGAAATATTATTGTGATAAAAAAGCTTTTGCATAAAAACTATCAATTAAAAAAAATCCCACTCCTTAACAGAAAATACACACACAAATGCATGTAGATAGAACTGAATTATTTACCAGTGTAAAGAAGCAATTAAGGTTAGAAAGTGCAATAAAAGCACAAACTTGCAAAAATATTGTACACAGAATTAGGGATTACAAAGATATCTCTATACAGGAAATTTTTCAGCTTTTCGTGCTAAGCGACAGCCAACAAATGGAAATTATTCGTCGTCTTTTGCTTAGCATCCTAAGTTTAAAGTTTTTTCTGCATTGAAAAAGAAACTCTTTGTAACCCCCAAAATAGTTGTATGCCCTTGTTACAAATTTACTTTAATAACAGCGATTTTATCATTTATGCAAGCAGTTTAAGAGTCCAGGTTTCACTATTGTGTATTTTCAAAACATCTCTAACAATCTCTTTTTTTTTTAATAACTACTTACCATACATACATTAAACTTCAGTTGTTTGTGGATTTTGTGGATATTTAGCAAAAAAAGCCTTATCTTTTCCTTTTTGGCTAAGGGAAAATTTGTAGTTAAAAAATTAGTTTTTTTAATAATTTGGAGAAATTCAAGGGCTTTTGAAAAGTAAAAACATTTCCCAAAAAATGATGACTTCTTAAGAATGTGTAAGCCTGGAAGAAAATCAAAATAAAATAACTTGGGCTTAATGTATCAGCAGCATTACACTACAAATATCGTAGAATGCCGATTATATGGAAAGGGCGCTCAATTAACAAGATTGATCAAGAACCGTACATTTCCCCCCATGTTTTCCATTCTTTTCTCTATGTTCTACACAGTATTTCTTACAAGTAATAATTTCTATGTAAACATAATATTTTGAGAAAAAAAAAGTGTTAAAATTAAAAAACAAGTGCTCCACATGATCTTCCAAATGTACGCACGCTACTATAATTAGAGGTTGATACAAATGCAATTTGGGTTAACTTTGTGGCCCCTTCATAAAATTTTATATCGTAATAGCGGCCACTTCACAAATTGCATATATCAAAATTAAACATTTCACAAAAGTTCACTTGTAAAAATAGTTCTTTTATCACTTTTAAGCGTAATCAGTTTTTCTGAGAGAAAAATATCAATAGAAACCTCCAGCTTCCTAAGTCAATTGAGTCCTATGAGCTAAAAAAATTTCAGATTAGATTTGTGATAGCTCAACATGCTGTATAGGTATACGATATGACAGGATTTTTTTTTTTTTTTTTTTTTACAAAAATTACAAAACAAAAGTGCCAAAAAAATAGTACTTACTTCAAAACTTCATTTTTTTTTCCTATCACAAAATGTGGACCCAAAAATAAAAACCTGGATCGACCCTTGATAATATTCAGCTTTAAGTCTGGAAAAAGGGTGAAAGATAGTTACTTAAAAAGCATTGTCATTGCCATTTTTAAAGCTGTCTAATTATCTAGATTTTTCAGTAACTGAATCCTGCTACTTATCTAGATAATCGGCACTCTACTGTTGTGTACAAAACTTATTTTTACTGCCTACAAGTCATGGATGAGTATTCAGAAGTTATTTTCCAAACAGTCATGTAGTACTTATTACACTGCTTTCGGTCTCATTTGATTACTTCTGTCCCCGCGACAGGTGGGACAGTACCATTTCCCCTTGGGCTTTGTCGTCAACCCTACACATGAAAAATGAAACCATTCCCTCTCACAGTCTTCATTGTCACAACCAATCATTTCACCATAAGACACCTGATCGCACAAACAGTAAGTCGGCTCGTCCGGATCGATGGGGGGTTCGATGGGAGGCGCATCTTGTTCTTTCTCAACTTTTGCTTTTCGCTTCTTCTTTTTCTTTGTCTTACTGGTGCTGGGAACAACTATTTCTTTTTCATGACGCTCATGGACAGAGTCATCTCTCAGAGAAGTCTCGACATGTCTGTGGCGACGAGACCTTTTGCTGGGACGTTCAGGCTGTTCACTTTTGTTGTTTTCATTCTGAGTTTCATTTTCGCGACCTAGGTCTGCAAGACAGAAAAAATATTTATTGGAAACAGAGAAACTTATAACTGACAAAATACAACTGCATATTTACATTGAAAACAGTGATAGTGACAAGAGAAAAGCTATGTGAAATAAACATCTTACAGATAATTAACGCACGCCATTAGTTGTTTTGATGTTCAATACAGTGATTGGCAGAATTATTAAGGGAAAAAAACTGCACAGGAAAAAAAATTACATAATTCAGAAAATCTCATTTTTTCTTACTTTATTTTATTATTTTTTTAAATACCATTTGCATTGATAATATATCACATTTCAGTTAATGGTGCCCCTATCCTCAATTTTGCAACTGGCGTTTTTTTTTTTTTTTGGCTATTACTATGTAAAACTAGCATGATTGCAGATCAGGAATCAACTTGTGTTTCAACAAGATTTTGCATTTTCTTTTTATTCTATTTAATATGAAACACTGTCTATATAAAATTAGTAACTACAAAACTAACCTAATTTCATCCTGTCTGATTCCAGTTGGCGAGATTTGGTGTCAACAATATCTTGAATAGCTTGGGCGATTTGCAACTTTTTATCGCCCAGATCTTGAGTCTTTATCAATGCTCTTTGAATCTGAAACAGGGTTCTCCTGCGAGTAGCATCATCCAAGTCTTTCTTTAACGTATTCTTATAGTTGTCCAGATCTTGCAGTATTTCTAAAATGTCAAAAAAATGCAATAAACATACTTAGAATGAAGTTTCATTACTTCGAAATCAACAAAATATTACTCAGAAAATTCTACAGAACTCAGTACTTAGTTCTTTATTTTTTTTAAAATTCTTACTATTAGCGTTCATGTTATGCGTTTTTCAAAGGGCGCAGCACCCTGCCAGTTTTTTAAAAAGTGCAGATGCACCCTGCCCACCTTCTTCCCCCTGAAACGCGCCCTGCCCTACCAGAAAAATTCTAATGATGAGCCTTGCCCTTTCCGGGGGGGGGGGACGATGTCCGAAAGAAACTCTGAAAATCATGAGGTCAGCACTTTCACTCCCAATCGAATGTCATTTGAAATGGAGAAGGTGAGAGGAGGGCGGGGAATGGGGTGACTCAGCCCCCCCCCCCTCCCCGACACACATTGCACCTGTTCAAGAAAAAGCAATTTTTGTTCTTTTGTTCCATGTCCGTGTGGTCTGTTGCACTTCTTTTTGAATAACAATATGCTTGATTATAGCGAAATGCTTCGCTTGCTGTTCTCCTTTTTTTTTTTACAAACAAATCCATTTGAAAGTTTTTAGATCATACTTTCTCTTTTACTGATTTATCTAGTGTTTATCTTTTTTTTTCTGCAACAAGCAGAAATGAGAATGACGTTGGATCGGCGAGAGATTGAACGCATGACGTCATCTTGTTGGAATTGAGCAAGTAAAGTTCGAGTGGGGAGTTTTCCTTTGAAAATTTATTCAAGCCATAGCTTAAACGCTGGTTTTAAGCAACTTAAATCAGTGACAATAACATTGATTTGAAAAGTGTTTTAATATCATAAATATTTAAAACATTCTTACATTTTGGCAATGCGATAACTGCAACTTATAGTAACCCTGATTGGTTTCTGCTGCAACCCTACTTCCCATCCTCTCAGCTATTTTTTTTTATTTCTGCTTTGATTTTTTTATTTGTTGTCATTTGGATTCGCTCATTATAGACATTTTGGTTACTGTTGATGGTTTTTTTTTTCTTAATTTATTCCCTTTCCTTGATGTAGGAAAATAAAATATCAGAATAAGCAGAATGCTGTCACACTTTTTAAAATAGAACTGTTCAAGGGGATGTAGTTGTGGCTTTGGATCAGGGTTGCCAGATTTAAGAACTGTAAATACGGGGCAAAATACGAGAGGGGGGAGATGAGAAATGAATTCTAATGGTTGATTTTTTACACCTTTGACTTTAAAATATTAAACCTTTCTCACAAACATCGATGAAAAAAAAAAAAGAACACAATGAGCATATGAATAATAATGACATTTTTTACCATTTCCTAGTTGTTTTTCTCATGAATATAGGTGGGAAAAGGTTAAAAACTAACTATTGCGAGATTCGTTTATCCTGATTTCCCTGTTATTAGCCCCTTTGTCTGAGGCAAGACCGTCATTTCGAATTTTGCAGGGGGCAAAAGAGTATATATTCAATGAAAATTATACCAAAAAACAGCAAAAGCCAAGCCCATTAATTTCCCAAAACCATGGAGGGGGGGAGCAATTGACCACCGGCCCTGATCCTCCAAAAGACGGCCTGCCCTGACTTGGTTAGAAAGATTGTATTGTCGTTCTGACTGATGAAAAGTGTTGCATTTACGTATGAGCTTAATGGGCTATAACCCAAGGCGGCAAGATGGGGGGGGGGGGGCGAGTTTTTTCCCTATTAAAGAAGTAAAGACCTTTTATTTATTTTTTTTACAACTCTGAAATTCAACACCTCAAATCTATCTCCCAAAATGGCGATATGCCCGAATGCCTTTCACCTCCGAAAAAAGTGCTTTTTTTTCCCTTGAAAAGTGCCCTCTTTAAGAAATTTACCCTGCCCTTTTTTCGAAAAAATGTGAACACTACTTACTATATATACAGGGTGTCCACTCCAATCGTGGACCAATAGCTAATTTCTAAACCGTTAAAGATAAGCATATAGTTTATTTAGGAAAAAATCTCCAAATTATGAAAGGAATTTTGGGTCTATTCAATGTTTTTCAAAAAATCAAATTTTGAAAGAGTTACGAAATTTAAATTTTTATACAGCCCCCCAGTCCTATCAATCATATTTAGTAAAACATTCTTGACACTGTAACGTTTAAAACTAAAAAAAAATCACTCTTCTACCACAAAAATTGACCGAGTTATGACGTTTTGAAAAATCAAAATTTTGCATTATTTCATGACGTCATCGAGACATCGCTTAAGGGACCGTATGCGAAATCCTTCAAAATCTTGATTTTTCAAAACGTCATAACTCGGTCAATTTTTGTGGTAGAAGAGTGATTTTTTTTAGTTTTAAACGTTGCAGTGTCAAGAATGTTTTAGTAAATATGATTGATAGGACTGGGGGGCTGTATAAAAATTTAAATTTCGTAACTCTTTCAAAATTTGATTTTTTGAAAAACATTGAATAGACCCAAAATTCCTTTCATAATTTGGAGATTTTTTCCTAAATAAACTATATGCTTATCTCTAACGATTTAGAAATTAGCTATTGGTCCACGATTAGAGTGGATACCCTGTATATATATATATATAGTTCATAAAGAGGGAATGATACTAACATTCTACTACTTATTTTAAACCTCTACATAAATAAGTATTATTTATCAGTTAATTACCTATTATCTTGTTCTTTAGAGGTTGATGAATGAATAATAACAAAAGAAATAACCTAAACCTTAGAAAAAACACTATATACTAAGATTGCTATAAGCTTAGAGAAAGAAATTACCTTTCCAGAGACTTGCTCATTTGAGCCTTTTAAATATCACCAGAACAAGCAGCATACTAATTACTACAGATAATGGGAAACAGAAGAATTAGCAATGTCACCAATGCTTTTCAATATCGAAATTGAAGCCCATATCAAAAACTTTACAACCTGCTTTCTGCTCAGAGACGTCGAGCAAAGTATTGATTTATCAGAAATAACTCTTAAAATTGAGCAAGAAAATGACATCACAATCTTGGAAGGACGCAGATTTACAAAAAACACTTCACAAGGCTTGATTCCTACTGAAGTTGTTCTCATTACCACCTTTGGGCATAACCTGCCGAAATACATAAAATTCTTCATGATGAGAAAAAAAAAAATCTCCTAGTTTGTAGACAGACCCTGTCAATGTGGGACCTGCCACGCTTTCAAGTGAATTCTGGACCCTCAATAAAGCAGAAGAAGAAAAGCTGCTAATTTTTGAAATAAAAATTGTAAGAAAATGTTTTGGATCTACTCAAGAAGCAGGGTTGGCTTTTTGCCGGCAGAAACCAGATTTTGTCATGCCAGTGGCAGAAACTGGTTATAACCGGTAAAAACCTGGAGAAACTGGCAAAAAATGGCAGAAACCTAAAAATCATCTTTAGTAACTTTAATAATTACAAATTTGATCAAGTGAACTAAAAATATAACTTCATTTCATCACCTAAAAACTTGGTACGCAATTAATATTTAGTAATTTAGTGTAAAAGTTGAATTACCAAGACTGAATTTTTTTAAGCAAAGTAAATTTATCATCATTGAAATTGCTATGCATTACAAATTTTAACCTTGTAATCATGTAAGTAGCCAACTTTTCAGTTTGTTGTTTGTAAATATATTTTATTTACAATAAATGTAACGGATAGACTTTCAAATATCCACATGAAACCAATACTTAATCTTATCTTTTACTTTTATTAATCTCTGCAATTCAAAAATTTATCATATTACTCTTGACGTAACTGCATGAAGCTACTTTCAAATAGTTTCTTGCCTGTTTCTTGACAGCTGTGCTAACTAGATCTGCTGAGCTTAAAAGAATCAATGCAAATTTCTTATTGATGCACAATAAATTGAGAAGTTGTTCATGTTTTGAAACTGCATGCAAACTCATGACATGCACTTTTTCATGACATAACAAGTTAATTTAAAAGAATGAGAATTAATTTTAATTACATTTATTTATTTAATTTTTATTAAACTTGATTGATAACATAACTAATTGATAGTTATTAAAACATTTAAACAAAACTACTCTAAAATTTGGATTTAAATTTTAATATTTGTAACTTTTTTTCACTCCATAACAGGGTGTAAAAAAATCAATGATTTTTTTTAAAAAATCAAAAAAATCGGATTTTTTTTATTTAAATCAGATTTTTTTGATTTAAATCGGATTTTTTTGATTTTTTTAAAAAAAATTAAAAACTTCAGTTATTAATTAATTTTTATTTGTGAACAACTTACCTTTAAGTTTTTAAAAATACAAAAACACCTTTGAAGTAAAGCTTCACCAGTAAGAAACCCAGAAAAAAGTGTTAGGAGCCAATCTGAAAATAATCCTGTCTACTAGCTAGGATAAAAATCAAATGGGGCAGGAAGCTCAACCCAATCCTCACTTCATTCAGTCCCCCCCCCCCCTCTTAATTTTGCAAAGCTAGAATATGTTCCATTTCAGCCACTAATAAAGACTGCCCTCCCAGGTGCTAATGCAAGGCATAGAATATTCATCTTCTGTTTGGTTGTTTCGTTTTTTCTTTTCACTGAAAGTATATCACACATTCATTTATTCTATCATGTCCCCCCCCCCCCCCCCCACCCCTCAATTCACTCTTTGCAACACCTGCCCTGCACCTGCATGTATTTTCTTTATTTCACATATTAGACAACAAATAGCACTATTTGTGCATACATATTATTTGGACTGCAACCTTCCAGCATCTGTGGAGGGGGATGAGTAGGATTACTTTTCATTAATTAGATGGAAATCAAAGCTCTAAAAGAAAATGGTAAAAATAATGAAATTGGGATTGCCCAAGAGAATTTTTTAAGGATTAAAATAAAAAGTGATTTAAATCAATGATTTTTTTTAAAAAATCAATTGATTTAAATCGCGATTTAAATCACTGATTTAAATCAATTGATTTAAATCATTTACACCCTGCTCCATAACAAGTTAATTTAAAAGAATGTGAATTAATTTTCATTAAATTTATTCATTTAATTTTTATTAAACTTGATTAATAAGATAACTAATTGATAGTTATATAAACATTTAAACAAAACTACTTTAAAAGCTGGATTTAAGTTTTAATATTTAACTTTTTTCATGGCAAAACAAGTTAGTTTAAAAGAATGAGACATAATTTTCGTTAAATTTATTAATTTAATGTTTATTAAACTTGATTGATAAGATGTATAAATTTTTATTTAATTTTTTTCAGGATGAGAAACCTTATATGTTTATAAAAAATCTCAATAACCACTGTATTTGAGTTTTAGACAGGTTTTTGACATTTTCAACATGTCATGTCAAAAACTGGTTTTTGACGTCAAAAACCCAACCCTGATTGTAATGTGTGGGACAATTTTTACTCATATGTATTTTATATCACTTATCCACCTCAAAAACTGAAATTTTGATTTAACACATTAATTGAACTAAAAAGGAAGGTTAACAAAAGTTAAAACAAGTTTTTTTGTTTAATTTTTCAAATAATTTTGTAGAGAGGGAGATGAAAACTGGACTGCAAATTTGCTTTTGTAAACAATGAACACTAGACTCCCAATTTCCTTATTTATAAAGCATATAAAAAAAATTTCATCTGATTTTTGTGCTTTTTCTAACAAAATATAAACTAATAAATAATAAACATATGAAGAAAAATTGAATTTTTGAAAAAAATTTTTTTGCAAAATGGACCACTTTCTGTGGAATCACCCTGATACTTATTCGAGCAAATCTAGTTCAAGTTTAGCATCATCAACAGATTTGATTATGTTACCATCAAAGCTTAGTTCCAGTTCAATATCTGCAACATCTAGCTTTACCACGTCTGAGTTTGAATCTGGTACTGTACCGTTAAACTTTTCAAGGTCTTCAGGTATTCAATACATTTCTGGATAAAATGTACTCTTAAACAAATGTAAATTAACAGTTATTATTCTGACTTACTGAAGTAGACCAGGTGGAGTCAAGGCCAGGAACGATTATACGGAAGGGGAAAAAACTGATAATATAGATCAGGACCAGAACATTGATGTCAACTCTGAGATTGAAGAAAAAGATGATGATGATGAAGAAGACAGTATGATGGATGTTAATGACAGTGACTACAATGACATTTACAAGATGAAAGAATATGCAGTCAAACGTTGAAATGATTAGAGGAAGAAAATCTGTATATGAAATATGTAGAAAATATGTAGTTTTAAGTGTCATCGTTAGGTTTTTTATGTTCCTTATAGCTTTCATTAGTTACATACTAAAGTCTTAGTTATCTCTAATTGTTATTTTTTATTACATATTTGCTGCAATTAAATTTTAAGTTTTGAACTTTAGAAGCTTTTGAATTTTTTCAGTCAAATCATGATGACAAAAGTTGACTATCATTCAAAAATTATTTGCAACATGAAATTAAATATTTATTTAGTACTATAATTAACTGAAATTAATCCATTTATAAAATAAATTGAAAAACTCAATTGCATTACATGTTTGGACCAAAGGATGTCGTAAAAGAAAATAATACAAAAATCTGATTTTAATTTAAACCTCAAAGATTAGTTTATAAATTAAAAATAATAGGTATAGAAAATATTACCTTGGTACTCTAAATCAATTTCTCTCAGCTGGGTAATATTCCTTTGGATGTCATCTGGGATATTTTCAACAAAGTCCATATAATCTTCCATATAGACTGCAGAATTTATTGCTTCGAGAGCAGCATGATTTAATAGTTTGTTAGACTCGGGATCAGATTTCGAATTTACAAACATCTTGATGGAGTATCTTTGATTATAATTCCATTGGATAGTTTAATAAAGTAAATATAAAACCTTAAGCGCCTTATTCGTTCACATGGCTGAATTATATTGGGAAAATTAAAGTGCTGCAAAGAAGTAGTCACAGATTACAATGCATTTTACCTTTTTTGTTGTTGACGAATTTAAAACAAGAAGAAGTCGTAGTACTAGTTTGTTCAAATGAGCTCCGTTTCTTTCAGTTAGTTTACAAAGAATATGAAAATGAATCTCAGCAAGT
Source organism: Uloborus plumipes (assembly GCA_038373865.1). Taxonomy (NCBI): domain Eukaryota; kingdom Metazoa; phylum Arthropoda; class Arachnida; order Araneae; family Uloboridae; genus Uloborus; species Uloborus plumipes. The sequence continues at coordinate 11,874 of JAXGGA010013287.1, read as the reverse complement.
AATAATAAAGAAATAAATAAATTACTAGAGCATAATGAATTTAAAATAAGATAAGTGTTTAACTATTGTTGTGATTTGAAATTTTATTACACAATCATGTTGGGAGCAGCTCAACTTACCTCGATCAAAAATTGAAAACTTTCACTTCTTCTTTCTACTTCTTCTTCCTCCAATCCTCCAATCATTTTCCTCTTTTGCTTTTACTGTATTTTTTTCGATAAGGGGCGTGCGCTGGTCGCACTCCGGTAAACAAACTAAAAATGTTTTTGAGAAACAATAGTTCGCCGAAAAATGTTTGGGAAATTAAGTAAATTAAAAGCAAATCATTTTCTCTTTAACTTCTCATTTTATCTTACTTAAACCATGCTGTTACGTTTGTGCAAGAGTAAGTAGTTTCATTTGCGTATTTCTTAGCTCATTGCTGATAATGAGTGAATTCTTTCCTATTGTTATAAACATTGAGATTTTTATTGATATGCATTCAAAACAATGAGAATCGGTGCGCGGCAAATACTTTGTCATATCCCTTGCGTACAACGTTGATGAAATGTAACATGAAGTTACAAGAAATTTTTACACTTAAAAAATCTTTAGCTTAATATTTCACTAGATGATGTGCTTGTTACCGAGTTTAAAGGCAACGTTTGATTGTCTTCTCTATTAGTCAAGGGACCATTTTGAAATTGATATCAGTAACATTTTTCGATGCTTTTCAATTTTATGATTTTTTCTGTTATGCCTCTTATAAGAATCATAAGTTTTCCTCTTTATTACTGATTTTGCTCTAAGTATAGCATGAAGAAGTTTGTTTTTTATCACATTTGTTGTGAGTTGATGAAAAAGGGATAATGCTTTAAGTAATGATTTTATAATATTTTACTTATCTCAAAAGTTGTACTTTAGGTTTTAAAAGACTATTTGTTTTAGCTGCACATCATTATTTGTAATAAAGTATTTAAATCTTCTGTTTCACAAAAATCCTAGGTAAAAGCTTCCTAAGTAACCTATCCACATTATAGGGCTTGGTGTCTTGTTTACTTTCTAATTTATCAAAAATAGAAAATCTTTGCAACCACCAACATGTTTTGTCGCACTTTTGCTGATCTTACATTTGAATATAAAGTTAAGTGTTTGTTTATGACTTGATATATTTATTTAGCAGATTGTCTGCTGTTTGATTAAGGGTTTAAACAATTTTAATTAGGTAGTCCAGTGTTTCTCAAGGTAGATGCTACCGGCCCCCATGGGTGGTGAGAGAATGTTGAGGGGTCGAATAAAATCTCTGAGATTTTGTTTCTTATAAATTAGTCCTTCTTGCAATTACATTAGAAGGGTGTTGAAAAAATTTTTACACTTAAAGTGGGTGGTAGCTGTAAAAGGTTAAGAATCACAGAGTTAGCCAATTATTCTTTTTAACTTTTCATGTTATTGAAAGTCTTATTCTCTTATTTGGCGGAACATTTTACATTTTAATGGCTTAATTCAATTATTTGTGGGATTGTTTTTCATTTTAAATGGAAGTATTAATAAATATTGAAGTTATTTTCTAAAAATCACACATTACTCACCAGCCCGGAAAATGTATGCTGTAATTCTGAAATTTATGTTTAAACCATTTTGTTTCTCCCTGGTATTTTTAGGAGGTCACTATACCCTGCCCTTCTAAATTAATGTTTATTTTACATTTCTCCATGTCTTTGATATTTTGGAGGTTTAACAAAAATGCATCACGAGAATTTTTTTTTTGTTTAAATTTACTCAAGCTAAGCTTTGAAGCATATTATTCTCCTTTTTTCTTATACAGTTAACCCCTAATTATCCACAAAAGAGGATGACACAGTAAACGTGGAGAAGCAAATACCAAGCAGTATTAGAAATAAGTTTAAATCCAGGCATCATAATAATGCCTGGAATAAGTTACTAGACGTCAAAATGAACTGTCAAGATGCCATTTTTAATTAATCAAATTTAAAATTTTCCCAAATATTATAAAATATTTATTGAACAGAACTGCTTCTTATTGCTAATGGCATACTTTAAAAAGATCTGAAAAATGTACAAAAGAAAATAGTTTTTCATAGACACAATTGATTGCATTTTATCACTTTCAAAAATTTTTATTTTTTGCTAATCATGAGCATTAGTTATGATAAGTTACGAACCAAAAACTTCATTGTGGCCCAAAACTTAAGGCATCAAATTTGGCAACTAGGGTTAGAAAACTAGGCGTCAAATCAGAATATTTGGTCGCGAAATACTGCTTATTTATTAATAACAACCACTTATTTCTAACACTGATACCGTAGATAATCCAAAAAAATAGATAAAAAACAGTACAGTGGCCGTCGCTTATTAAAATCACATTTGTTCCGCTGATATTTGATTTCATTAGACAGCTGATTTGAAAAACCGGTATATATAAAATTACAAACAGAAAAGGATTTAAAGTTAAAATGAAAAATAAATTAATTGCTATTATCTATATTTTATATTAAGTTACGTAAAACACAATTCGAATTTAACTTTTATATGTAAAAAGTACATTTTTTTAATTACACAAGGATTTTAAAATATTGATTTATTGTTGGTTGAGAAACAGAATTTGAAAGTAAAGATCATTCTTAAATCTTGACGTTTAGGCATGTTTTTCTAGCGAACGATTTTTACTCTAAGTAAATGATATAAACTGTCAACCTCTGTAATCTTGAAGCGAAAGAAAATTCTGGTTTTATTCAGACAAGAAAAAGCCTGGTTTCTCTTCCCCCTTCCCGTTTTCAACATATACTCTCCAAAAACTTGATTTTATAAAACTGCGCTAATGATTCTAATAAAGTATGGTTTTAACAGGTTTTGATATGGTAAGGATTCTGTTCTTCCAGATTTGATTTTTTGAAGCGACTGATTTTATTAGTGCCGGGCACTGTACTAGTGTATATAATAGCTAAAAAAGTTAATAATAGTTGACATTTGACACCCTGAAGTCCCCCGCATCTACCGTTTGCAAAAAAGTTAATAACACAATGCATACATTTAAATTATAGCTTAAAACAATAAAATTGAAAGTAAAAAATATCTTTACTAGGTAAAAACGACCAATAACGCACTTTTCATATTTCTGCATTGCATCATCACCTTTTAAAAAATACGTAAATAATCAGGAGAGTGCGAAAAGATCCGTGAATAATCAGGAGTTTGCTATGGTTTGATTCGAACAGAAATCTGAATTTTTCAATTTGTCAGCATAATCTTTTAAATGAAACATTAAAAAGTGTAAAGCAGTGAGTAACCGCCCCTAAGCAAGGGCTAAGGCAGGAACATGCAATACACCACCAACTCAGCCAAACTGCAGGCCATGGATTGAAATGGCCGAGTTGGCGGTGTATTTCACATTAAAAAGTGTTTTATTTACTTATTTTAAGAAATGATTACAGTAATAATTAGTAAAATTTTTTAAATAATTACTATTGAGAATACTTAATTTTGGAAGCCTTATTCGAAAAAGAAGAAAAAGTACCCATTTGATTACAAAATTTGTATTTGGAAGTGCACTTTTATCTAAAACCACGCTGCTCCTTTTTTTGTCTATGGGAAAACACTAAACCTCAATATTATGTTGATATTATGTTAATTCTACCCTTTTTATTTTCTAGGTGATGCCATCAGCACTTCAATTATACTTAGTAGCAATGCAAAGCACATCCTGCATTGTGCATTATTCTTAACTCTTCTGTTCATGTTTGAGATTTTCGCTGGTGGCATCTGTCTCTGGTCCTGTGATACTGAATACATCGACCCATTTGAGAAATATGGTTATATTCCTGCAATTCTGTTATATTTATTGAGATTTTTGACTTTTCTTGCCCTCCCACAATGTGTCTGCAATTGTTTAGGCTTGCTTTGTTTCAATGCTTTTCCCGATAAGGTACAGTTGAAAGGGTCCCCTCTCTTAGCCCCATTTATCTGCATCAGAGTCGTCACCAGAGGCGATTACCCGGAACTCGTGAAGAATAACGTGAACCGCAACATGAACACCTGTCTTGATGTTGGGCTGGAGAATTTTTTGTTTGAAGTTGTCACCGATAAGCCCTTGTGCCTTCCTCGCCATCCTAGGATTCGGGAGATTGTTGTACCATCTACTTACAGGTAATATTTAAGTGTTGTTTGCTTAGGCTAAAAAAATCACATGTAAAATGACTAGAATTAAAAATTAATTTGAAACTGGCTGTCATAGCAACATGTAGAGAAAGCAGTATTAAAAATGAGGATAAATCAAGGTGTCACCGTTACACCTAATCTAAGTTTTTAGGAGTTAAAATGTGAGGGGTAAGAATGTTACCTTGGGTTAAAACCTTTGTGTCATTTTTAAAGAATTAAACATATATGTATTGGAATATAAAGTTATATTTATTACTGTATGCTTATGTACTTATGTATAAATTCAGCAATTTAGTGTAAAAATTGGGTAAAAAGTTGGAGAGTTGAGTTATATGCTGGGCAGAATTAAACGCCTACGAATTAAGATGGCCTGTTTACCAGTTATTGAAATCTTACTGCTTTTTTGAACATAGCAGACAAGGTTGGGGTTTTGTCCTCCGAAACTGAGTTTGAAGAGGACAGGTGGGTTTTACTGTCCAAAACCATCTAAAACTCTTAAACTGGCCAAAAGTATGCTAAAGCTACAGGTGATTATTTATCACCAATATGTATTTACTGCAATATTTATAATGCTGAAGTATAAATATTAATTAGTTCTAATTAATAGCTATTTGATAATATTTTCTCTGAAAAATTAATATTAAAGTTAAAAAAATTAATACTTATATTTTAAGGGAAAAACAAAGTAAATTTGCCAATAACACTGCTGCTTAAAATATTCTTTAAGAGTTGGTAGTGTTAAGAAAAGAAATTTGCATAGCTACCAAAGTAACTAATTTTTTATTATGTTTATAAGATAACTAAAAAAAAAAAAAAATTTATATGTGAAACATATTTAGGAGGAAAAATAACTTAACTTGTTTTTAAAGGTTTGTCTTGTTCTGCATGATATTAAAATAAAATAAAAAATAAACTTTAAATCCTAGATTGAAAAATAATAAATTGTTGATATGCACTATATTTCAAAACTAATGTTTTTTTTTATTATCTATATATATATAAATGAATGTTGGTAAATGTGTATATGTGTATGTGTGTGTGTTCCCTAAGATCTCAGAAACTACCCGGGAGATTTGGCAGAAATTTTCACCGTTTGTTCCTTTTGATACTGGGAAGGTTTAGAGACCAGTTTCAACAAAATCCGATGGGTAGTTATTTTTTTATTTCAATTTCAGACCTGATTCTGTCTTTGTAATTTCAATTTAAAACTCCATTTTCGAAGGCTTCCATCAATCCAATCGAGTATTTAGTGTATCAACTCAACTCTCTGGCAGATAGTTATAATTGCTTGCTACCGTAAATTTGGCGATCTTTTAAATCGCGCCAAGAGCCCTCAATAATGGAAGTTTTCCTAATAACTATCTCAAGTATAAAGGATAAAAAAGGTATTTGATTAACAGATTAATCTTTTTTAAAAAACAAATGAGACTCAGTCTCATATTTCGGAACTCTTTTAGATTTGTAGAGGCTTAGATGTCATGCATTATTTTCCAGACGAACACTATTTTGTTGTTTTCAATCAAAGTATGTTACTATATTTTCTCGCCAAACATCCAATCAATAGTTCGTTTTCATGTCCATTCCATTTGCTATGATATACCGCCATGTTGGAAATTATTTAAACCTCTTACGGAATGGTGTACATTTACCGCCAAATATAATATTCAAATTGATTTCAGATTGCCAAAAAGTAATTATATTTTTACATCGTAATTGTTCATATGTAAATTTTTCTTTATTATTTTTCACCGTTTTTTTTTTTCTTTTTTTTTTTAATTTAAGGGAGCAGTTGACGGTCTACTTTTTTGAATTGATCAGTGCATTTTTATAACGTAACTACATCTGTATTTTTTTTTTTTTTTTGTTCACCATGCTTTTTTTTCTGAACTTAAGGGAGCAATTGATGGTCTACTTTTTTGGATTGATCAGTGCATTTTTACAACGTAATTGTACATATGTACATTTTTCTTTTTTAATGTTCACCGTGCTTTTTTTTTTCTTTCTTTTTTTTTTTTTTTTTTGAAATGAAAGGAGCAATTGATGGTCTACTTTTTTGGATTGATCAGTGCATTTTTACAACGTAATTGTACATACGTAAATTTTTAATTATTGTTGTTCAGCGTGCTTTTTTTTTGAATTTAAAGGAACAATTTATAGTCTACTTTTGCAAATATGTATATTTCTCTTTATTACTGTTCACCGTGTTTTTTTTTTTTTTTCTTTTTTTCTTTTTTCGAAGGAGCAATTGATGGTCTACTTTTTGGAATGTCCAGTGCATTTTTAGAACGTAATTGTAAATGTGTAAATTTCACATTGTTATTGTTTACCGTGCTTTTTTTTTTTTTTTTTAATTTAGAAGAGCAATTGATGGTCTACCTTTTGGACTGTCCAGTGCATTTTTGCAACGTAATTGTAAATGTGTACATTTCTCTTTATTTTTATTCACCATGCTTCTTTTATAACTTTAAAGTAGCTATTTGTGGTTCAGTCACATTCTATTGTAAATATGTCAATTTCATTTTATTACTATTCACTGCTCTCTCTCCTTTTTAATTAATTTAAAAGATCTATTCATGGTCCAGTCACATTATACATTTTATGTGTCTCTGCATTTTATTTTCAAAACGATGATCTCTTTTCACGATTTGTGGAGAGCTTCTTCGTTTTGATGTGTAAATAAAATTCCTATCTAAATCAAATTCTGTACCTCAGAACCAGACTAACGTAAGTCCATTTTCGTCATTTTTCAGTAGAGACGATGTATTCGACAATCGTTTTCCCCCCTACCGAAAAATGACGAAAATGGACTTACGTTAGTCTGGTTCTGAGGTACAGAATTATGTGTAAAGTTTTTCATTGTTCAGTATTTTTTAATTTTTATAAAAATAATTGGTGGCCTATTTGTAGATTGTTAAGTGTGATATTTCAACTTTGCTTGATTTAGAATTTTTAAATTCTTTCATGCCTATTTTCAACAACGCTTTAAAGATTTTTACATCCAAAACACCATGTGGAGGCGATATATACATCTAGGCAGAACAACGTCTGCCGGGTTCTGCTAGTTATTATTATTTTTAATTATTATTAGTGTCAGAGCTTGAAATGGCTTTACAGCTATTTTATCACTATAGTCAAGAGGCGAAAAACTACCATGAAGTAGACAAACTGTCATTTAGTGCTTTTAAGTCGATTATTGCACTATATTTTGAGCACCCTCATACGCATATCTTTGTAGAAAAGATGGCTACTATTAAAATCAAAATTACTTTAACTCATGAAAACTAATTAAAATTTTTAGTGAAAAATTACAACTTCTATGTAATTAGATTGGATTCAGGTTCATAAATTCAATGCATTTTTAAATACATATTTGAATGTTTACATTCAATAAATAAGTTCTAACTTCCTTTTTTTAATTATAAATAAAATATTTCTTTCGTAGATTTTACTCTGTTTTTGATACTTCTTGCTCTCAAAATAAATTTCCCTAAAATTTAGTTTTGGACAGAGCAGTTTAAACCAGTGTTTTTAAGTAGCAATTACATGAGCTATTATATGTTATATCTTTCTAAGAATTCATTAGGTAGATACAGAATAAAGTTTTGTGATGGTCACAACATATTACTTTTATATGTTATTGTAGTGTTTTATATATAATGATGATTGAAGTTGATAATAACTGAAATAAAAGATATTTAACTGAGGAATGTCTTTAGTGCTGCAACCATCCTTTGTTATCCCAGCAGCTGCGTGTCTTATTTTGTTAATTAATAATGTATCATACATTTGTTCTCAATTTAAGTTTAAAAAGAGAAGAAATACTGAGGCAAATAAATCTCACAATGGTAAATGTTCACTTTATTACATTAAATTAAAATAAATACTGATCACAGTAACTATTATAGTGAAATGGAAACTGTAATAAAATTGGTAGAGTTGTTGGAGAAGTTATCTAATATTTTTACCCCCTTTTTTTTTAAACCAACTTCAGAAAGGAGGAGGTTATAAATTGCCTGTCTTTTTACTCTTAATATTTTCCCCCATTAAAAGTGAACTAATTTTTAACTCTTTTACAGACTGCTACTCCAGGCTTTTTATATTGTTTGATTTATGTCTGTTCATTGTTTTCTATATTTAATGTCTGAAGTTGTGTATTATTTTCATGAAATCATTTTTGCTAACCTGACACTTTAATGAACGTAATTTATATGAAATGACTTTTGCTTCTTTCAGAACAAAAACTGGAGCCCTCTTCAAAGCCAGAGCTTTGCAGTATTGTTTAGAGGATGACGTCAATGTTTTGAGCGACTACGATTGGATTGTCCATCTCGATGAGGAAACCATCATCACCGAAAATTCTTTAAAAGGCATTATCAACTTCGTTCTAGATGGAAAGTATCAGTTTGGTCAGGGAATGATTACTTATGCTAACGAGAAGGTCGTGAATTGGATGACAACACTTGCAGACAGCTTCCGTGTGGCCGATGACATGGGGAAGTTGAGATTTCAGTTTCAAATCTTTCATAGGCCGCTGTTCAGTTGGAAAGGTTCTTATGTCGTCACTCAGGCTGGCGCCGAGAGGAAAGTCTCGTTCGACCACGGCCTGGACGGCTCCGTCGCGGAAGATTGCTATTTCAGCATGGTAGCTTACAAAGAAGGTTACACCTTCAATTTCATAGAAGGAGAGATGTGGGAAAAGAGTCCATTCACACTGTGGGATTTTCTCCAACAGAGAAAGAGATGGTTGCAAGGAATCTTCTTAGTGGTTCACAGTGCTGCTATACCTTTCCGAAATAAAGTGTTCCTCGCATGCGCTTTGTATTCTTGGGCAACTATACCACTCAGCACATCCAACATCATTTTGGCGGGGCTGTGTCCGATACCATGTTGGCAGATCATAAATTTCCTCTGCGCTTTTGTTGGAGCCATGAACATCTACATGTACATATTTGGAGTGATTAAATCTTTCAGCTTCTACCGCCTTGGGCTGCTGAAGTTCTGCATGTGCTTGATTGGAGCCCTGTGCACCGTCCCTATCAACATTGTGATTGAAAATGTTGCAGTGATCTGGGGATGTTTTGGCAAAAAACATCGCTTTTATGTTGTGAACAAGGATGTTAAATCTACTATAACAGTATAAATACTTAATTTATTGATTCAGAAATCATCAACTACAACATACTTGTATCTTTCACATAAATTATGAAATCATTTTATTCCTTTCAGTATTTCCAAAATAAAGCTTTTTACGATTATGTTCTCGTATTTAATTTTCTATTGCATACAAAATTAAAAACATGAAAAATTGTTCTAGTAGAAAAGTTTTGAAGTTCAAAGTCATATCTAGGTTGGATTAGAGGTTTTAACTTATGATTAAGATTTGAATAGGGAATGTTTTCTCTGCTTTTTATAATTTACACTCACTGAAATTTTTATTCAATTTAAAATACATATACAGAGATATTTTGTGATGTAGCATTTAAACAAAATAGACAAATACTTGGCAAAACAGAACTGTTGAATATTCGTACATGATGTATGTCTTTTTTGCATTGTATAAAATGAATTAGTAATAACATAACTGCCAACTCTTCAAGTTCGTTTGGGAGACTTCCGAATTTTTAAGGCTGCTACCAAACTCCTTAATGAAGTAGATACAAGGTGGTCACTAGGGTGGTCACAAAAAATCAATTTTCGAATTTCTTTTGCGGCACCCCCCTAAAATGTGCCAATGGGCTAGAAAATGAGATTTGCAAAGTTTTAGCTTAATCGGATAATATTAACACGTGCCGCAAAGAGGGTAAAGTTAAGAAAAACAGCGTTTTTTAGCCAAAAATTGTAGTTTTTACTCTGTAAAACCAAAACTACTGATCCTAGAAGCTTTATTTTGGTCTCATTTTGTAGGAAATTTTATTTTCGTTAAGTCTAATCTTATTTAAAGTTTCAAAAAAAATGATTAAATATTTTTCAGAATTTTCACAAGTCAGGCTGCAACGCAAATCCTCGAAATTGCAAGTAACATGGGGAAATTTTTTTTTCAACTAATCTTTTGAGGCACCCCCCTAAAATGTGCCAATAGACTAGAAAATGAGATTTGAAAAGTTTTAGCTTAATCGGATAATATTAACACGTGCCTCAAAGTGGGTAAAGTTACGAAAAACAGCGATTTTTAGCCAAAAATCGTAGTTTTTCCTCTGTAAAACCAAAACTATTCATCTTAGAAACTTTATTTTGGTCTCATTTTGTAGGAAATTTCATTCTCATTAAGTGCTATCCCATTCATTTTTGCTATCATGTCCAAAGTATTTATTTGGCATTTTTCAGGTTAAATCGTAGAGTATATCAAAAATAAGAAATTTTCATGCAAAAACCTAAAAGCATTACAATATTCAATTACATTTATTTGCTTATTGTTGGATTTACTTTGTCAATTAAAAAAGGGGTATTTTCGCGGTACTTTAGAAATAAATGAAACAAATTTCTGTGTTAAAATAGAGGAATTAAGGGGTTAAGACGGAAAGCAAAGAGTTAAAATGACAACAAAAGCTAATGCACCTTTATACTTATACTGTTAAATTATATAACATCATTTTACTACTCTTTAGCACTTAATGAGAATGAAATTTCCTACAAAATGAGACCAAAATAAAGCTTCTAAGATGAATAGTTTTGGTTTTACAGAGGAAAAACTACGATTTTTGGCTAAAAATCGCTGTTTTTCGTAACTTTACCCACTTTGAGGCACGTGTTAATATTATCCGATTAAGCTAAAACTTTTCAAATCTCATTTTCTAGTCTATTGGCACATTTTAGGGGGGTGCCTCAAAAGATTAGTTGAAAAAAAAAATTCCCCATGTTACTTGCAATTTCGAGGATTTGCGTTGCAGCCTGACTTGTGAAAATTCTGAAAAATATTTAATCATTTTTTTCGAAACTTTAAATAAGATTAGACTTAAAGAAAATAAAATTTCCTACAAAATGAGACCAAAATAAAGCTTCTAGGATCAGTAGTTTTGGTTTTATAGAGTAAAAACTACAATTTTTGGGCTAAAAATCGCTGTTTTTCTTAACTTTACCCTCTTTGCGGCACGTGTTAATATTATCCGATTAAGCTAAGACTTTGCAAATCTCATTTTCTAACCCATTGGCACATTTAAGGGGGGTGCCGCAAAAGATTAGTTGAAAAAAAATTTTCCCCATGTTACTTGTGACCACCCTAGTGGTCACTTTGCAGGGACGTGATTTCAAGTTTTTCCAGGGGGGGGGGGGGCAAAGGGTCCAAACGCAATGCAATTTCATCGGAAAGCAGTAAAAACCACGCCCACCTTATATATAAGTACATTGCTTTCTCAAAGCCAGGGGGGGCAATTGACCCCCCTGCCCCCCCCACCCCCCCCCCCACCTAAATGACGGGCCTGCTTTACTGGAAAACCTGAAATTCTCTGAAGAGTGGAAAAAATGTCAGGGAAGTTTGCTAAAAATCTAGAATTTGGTGTGTGTGCTTTTTTTTTTTTTTTTTTTTGTCAGTGTTGAGGTCAAGATAGCAGTACATCAACCAGAATTAACGCAATTTTTTCCAAATGATTTTTGTTACTTTTACTACTTGCTAAAGAATATTTTATCATGAAAAGGATTATTTTTCAGATAAATAGAAGGGTTTGGTAAAACAGCATGGCACCAGCTCACATGTCACAGTTGCGAATACTTATGCTCCGAATC